>JAMQGT020008826.1:0-19681 GCA_024447675.2 Pterophyllum scalare | reverse complement strand
AAAAACAGGAGGAGGTGAGCAAACCGTAAACATAACAAACATCTTCATATTTTTCAAATAACTGTATTTTTACCACATGTAAAACATTTTTAGTAAATCAAGGTCTTTGAGGGAGTATTTGAGATGCTGTTTGGAGCAAGAGTTTGAAACACCATCAGCAGTTCTGCTCTATGCACATAGTTCAGTGGTTATCAATGGGTCGGGGTGCTTTGAACCTTTAAAATTCCCTCCAAGTCTCTTTGGATTTTTATAGTATTTTCTTTTTTGTTTAATTTGTTATTTTTCATATCTGGTATATTTAAGGGTTCACATTGTGTTGGCCGAGTGTGCAAAATATTCAAAGTTACACAAAACATCAAACAAACGACTGCTTGTTCAGACTCTTTATTTTGGTGTCGGGAAATAAAAACAGTAACTGATTACCTTTTATAAGTGATGCTGTTATTCATACAGTATACAGCTGACACATCATTTAAAGATGTTCAGCTGTTACTGATGCAATAGTGACTCTGGTTGCTTTTAGTTTAAGTGTCAGTTTGTTCCACCAGGCCCAGAAGTCCCAGCAGGAGTTGGAAGCAGTCCAGAGGGAAAGCCAGCAGACCAAGGAAAAGTTCCAGGAGGTCCAAAGCCAGCTGACCCAGGTACAGCTCGATAGAGTTAACTGAAACTGGCAGCAGATCTTTATTAAAAGATGGAAAGGATGAACAGCATATTTAGTTAGCTCTCCGTTTAGATTCATCATGCCGTTGTCACCTATTTGATGCTACAGGTTGAGTCCCAGCTGTCGCAGAGCCAGACTCAACTGCAGCAGAATCAGAACCTACTGACCCAAAATCAGAAAGAGCTTCAACAAGCCAAGAGCCACACCCAGCAGGTAAGCTGGATTTGTGGTTGACCTTTTATTTATCTGGGATATCAAGCCTAAAGAGTGTTAATGCACAGTAGCTGCAGCTCCATTCTAAAAGGATTCCAGCCACTACCAGCAAATAGACCCACAGTAACCAGATTACCTTCTTTCTTTTTGTTTAAAGGTGCAAAACCAGTTAAAATCAGCTCAGTCTCAAGCTCAGGCCCGCCAGAACCAGATTCAGCAGCTCCAAAGGGAGCTTCAGCAGACTAAAGAAACCCTCCAGCAGAACCTCACTAGTCAGAAAGAGCTTCAGCAGACCCACCAAACCAGCCAACAGAGCCACAGCCAGGAAATCACTAACCTCAAAGCTGCTCTGAGCCAAGCAGAGAGCAAGGTGAGCACCATTTGTTATCACTGTGAGGTATAAGTCATGTGATGACTGACCCCTAACCCTGTGATATCAGGTACGTGTTTAAAAATTTAAATTGTTTTTTTTTCAGTTGTTCTGTCATTTCTTAAATTTTCATAATTTTTCCATTTTATTACATGTGTAATATTTTTTGTCATATTTAAACAAGTAGTTTGTGTATCTGTGCTTTCCTCCTAACAGGTGACTGAGCTTCAAGGTCAACTGGAGAGCTTGCAGAAGGTAAGGAAAGAGATTTTAATGGATCAGTAATATCAGTCATTAAAAACCCAGGATGTTTTGAAAAGTCCTGGAAATGTGCTTCACAGGTTTTTTTTTGGTTTTTTTAAAAAATAAAAATAAGCTTCTGTGGCTCAAGTGAAAACTGCAGACGTGAGTAAAAAGTTTAAAGGGTCCATGATCATTTAAATTTGACCAACCTCAAGTTCAGGTTTTTTATGGACCTCTTGACAGCGTTCAGTGGGCTCCTACCTTTGAATCTGTGTCCCCATGTATTTGTGCCTCTGTCATGTAATCTTCTCCAAAGGCATCAAGGTGTCAAAAGGCGATCATTTAACTAGAGTTCCCTTTTTACCCTCAACAACACGGGAGGACATTTTCATCATACTGTCCGTCCGGGTGTCTGTCTGTGAGGCTTTACCTTTCCGGTCTGTAGACTCCAAAACCATAAAGACCCATGAAACACTTTTACCCTTCAAAGATCTGCAACACGACCTGGAATATGTATTATATCTTTACTAACCCAAGGGGAGACTAAAAGTTTAGGGCAAAGCCTCCAAATAGGATAAAATAGTAATAAGATGTCTGCTGAAGGTTTTTCTATTGTGAAGCGAGGCTGTGACGTTATCTTGACTTCTACATTTACAGTGCCTTGCGAAAGTATTTGGCCCCCTTGAACTTTTCAACCTTTTGCCACATTTCAGGCTTCAAACATAAAGATATAAAATTTGAATTTTTTGTGAAGAATCAACAACAAGTGGGACACAATCGTGAAGTGGAATGAAATTTATTGGATGTGTCAAACTTTTTTAACAAATAAAAAACTGAAAAGTGGGGCGTGCAATATTATTCGGCCCCTTTACTTTCAGTGCAGCAAACTGACTCCAGAAGTTCAGTGAGGATCTCTGAATGATCCAATGTTGTCCCAAATGACTGATGATAATAAATAGAATCCACCTGTGTGTAATCAAGTCTCCGTATAAATGCACCTGCTCTGTGATAGTCTCAGGGTTCTGTTCCAAGTGCAGAGAGCATCATGAAGACCAAGGAACACACCAGGCAGGTCCGAGATACTGTTGTGGAGAAGTTTAAAGCCGGATTTGGATACAAAAAGATTTCCCAAGCTTTAAATTAACTTGCACATTCTCAAGGAGCACTGTGCAAGCAATCATATTGAAATGGAAGGAGTATCAGACCACTGCAAATCTACCAAGACCCGAGTGGCAAGAAGAAAGCCATTTCTCAAAGATATCCATAAAAAGTCTTGTTTAAAGTTTGCCACAAGCCACCTGAGAGACACACCAAACATGTGGAAGAAGGTGCTCTGGTCAGATGAAACCAAAATCGAACTGTTTGGCCACAATGTAAAACGATATGTTTGGCGTAAAAGCAACACAGCTCATCACCCTGAACACACCATCCCCACTGTCAAACATGGTGGTGGCAGCATCATGGTTTGGGCCTGCTTTTCGTCAGCAGGGACAGGGAAGATGGTCAAAATTGATGGGAAGATGGATGGGACCAAATACAGGACCATTCTGGAAGAAAACCTGATGGAGTCTGCAAGAGACCTGAGACTGGGACGGAGATTTATCTTCCAACAAGACAATGATCCAAAACATAAAGTCAAATCTACAATGGAATGGTTCACAAATAAACGTATCCAGGTGTTGGAATGGCCAAGTCAAAGTCCAGACCTGAATCCAATCGAGAATCTGTGGAAAGAGCTGAAGACTGCTGTTCACAAACGCTCTCCATCCAACCTCACTGAGCTCGAGTTGTTTTGCAAGGAAGAATGGGCGAGAATTTCAGTCTCTCGATATGCAAAACTGATAGAGACATACCCCAAGAGACTTGTAGCTGTAATTGCAGCAAAAGGTGGCGCTACAAAGTATTAATGCAAGGGGGCCGAATAATATTGCACGCCCCACTTTTCAGTTTTTTATTTGTTAAAAAAGTTTGACACATCCAATAAATTTCATTCCGCTTCATGATTGTGTCCCACTTGTTGTTGATTCTTCACAAAAAATTAAAATTTTATATCTTTATGTTTGAAGCCTGAAATGTGGCAAAAGGTTGAAAAGTTCAAGGGGGCTGAATACTTTTGTAAGGCACTGTAATTTATGTTTTCATTAATCGTGGGAGGATATCCACATCGCTGACGGGTGTTGTTTGGGAAAGAGGATGAAGTCTGGACAGCCTGAGGTACAACCTGGCAGCATCAGACGGACCAAAGCATAATGTCTCAGAGGCGTTCTGTTGGATTTAGGTTAGGCAAGCATGGGGGCCCATCAGAGGTATCCATTCCTTCATCCTCCAGGAGCTGTCTGGATACTCTCACAGCATTAGGTCGGGCATTGTTATGCACCAGGAGGAACCTAGGACCCACTGCACCAGCGTAGGGTCTGACAATGAGTCCAAGGATTTCATCCTGATACCTGATGGCAGTCAGGGTGTTGTGGTTTGTGTGTCCCTCCATGGATTTGCCTCCCCAGACCATCACCGACCCACCACCAAACCGGTCATGCTGAACGATGTTACAGGCAGCATAACGTTGCTGCTAACGACCCTCTCACATCTGTCACATGTGCTCAGGGTAAACCTGCTCTCATCTGTGAAAAGCACAGGGCTCCTGTGGTGGACCTGTCGATTCTGGTGTTTTATGGCAAAAGTCAGTCGGTGCTGGTCAGTGAGCACAGGGACCACTAGAGGATGTCCTCAGGCCACCCTCATGAAGTCTGTTTCTGATTGTTTGGTCAGAGACATTCACACCAGCAGCTGCTGGAGGTCATTTTGTAGCACTGGCAGTGCTCATCCTGTTCCTCCTTGCACAAAGGAGCAGATACAGTCCTGCTGATGGGTTAAGGACCTTCTACAGCCCTGTCCAGCTCTCCTAGAGTGACTGTCTGTCTCCTGGACTCTCCTCCGTGCTCTGAGACTGTGCTGGGAGACACAGCAAACCTTGTGGCAATGGCACGTACTGATGACCCATCCTGGAGGAGTTGGACTACCTGTGCAGCCTCTGTAGGGTCCAGGTACCACCTCATGCTACCAGCAGTGAAACTGACCCTAGCCAAATGCAACACTAGTGAAAAACAGTCAGAAAAGATGAGGAGGGGGAAATGTCAGAGTCCTCCACCTGTGAAAGTGCACCCGATATTAATTTCATGAACACCAAAGCAGCTGAAACTGATTAACAACCCCCTCTGATACTCACTGACCAGATCAATATCACAGAGGTTTGACTGACTTGATGCTGAGCTCTGATTAAAAAGTGTTCCTGTAAATTTTTTTGGGCAGTGTACAATTATTAGTTTTTAATCAGTCTCCTCTTAATGCCTGTCTCTTCTTTAAATTTATCTTCGACTTGTTGTTATCTCAGTGACATTTGCAGAAAAAAATTTAATTATGTCCAGCATAGAAAGGTATTTTAGAGCCTGTTTACCTCTTTTTCAGACGGTCGCTGAGCGTGAAGTAGATGTCAAACATCTACAGGAGCAGCTAACTGAAGCTAATGAAGCCAGTGAAGCTAGCCGAAACCAGAGTTCCCAGTCTGTCCAGTCTAGTGATGCTGATGCTGCTTCTGAGGCAAACCAGACACAACAAGAGGAGCTTGCAAAACTCAGACAGGAGGTACCTCAGAATCCCACATAGACTATATTCTAGTCAAATTGTTGTGTTAATTTACATAGTCCTCTAGTCTCTTTATGCTGGATTTTACACACTAAGTGTGTAAATTAACTGTCAAGAAAATAATTTATGTGTGTGTGTGTGTCTCTTCAGCTGTCTGAGAGCAAGAGCAGAGAGGAGCAGCTAAAACAGCAGATGGCTGACAAAGAGGAAAAAACCAAGAAGGCCTTTTTTGGAGCCAAGACCAAAATCAACCAACTAAACAGTGAGCTCAGACAAACACCTGCTGACAAAGTACAAGCAAACAAATAAGCTACCCCGCTTATCGTAACTTAAATTTGTGACCTGCGTTCTTCACCTATAGGTGCTAAAGAGCAGCTCAGTCAGGAGATCGAGGAACTGAAGCAGAGTAAGGAGGAGCTGGAGGTGAGAATGAACGCCCTCAAGTCTCAGTATGAAGGACGACTTCTCCGGCTGGACAGAGAGCTGAGAGAACGGAGAGAGACACAAACACACTCTGACTCCAGAGAGGAAGCACAGGACCAGAGTGGAGCTAAGGTACAGGATGCACACGGAGGCACACACTACTCGGACTTCCTCATCAAGATGGACCATG
Organism: Pterophyllum scalare; assembly: GCA_024447675.2. Lineage (NCBI taxonomy): Eukaryota > Metazoa > Chordata > Actinopteri > Cichliformes > Cichlidae > Pterophyllum > Pterophyllum scalare. The sequence goes on along the minus strand of JAMQGT020008826.1, from coordinate 13,939 downwards.
TTTCTAGAAATTCACTGTTTTCTTGTTATAAGTATTTGTGCACAAATTGTGCCTGTGTTTGTATGTTTTTAAATTCTGTAACAAGTTATTAAAGCCACATTAGGGGAAATAGTGTAATATAGCATAGTGTAATAAAAAACATTTGCAAAATAATGTTGAACTATTACATCAGGGCAAAAAGTAGTTTTATTTTGAAACCGTAGCACTGTGCTAGACCAAAACAAAACTGAGGGCTGTGATCATGTTCACTGAACCCAGGCAAAATATGCATCATTGTGCTTTGTTAAAATTGTGTCTCTGCTTTCAACTTTGTGAGCGCGACAACTCGATAACAATGTGACCCAGGATTTTCAAACTGATATCATAGATGTATCTGCTACAGATCTCGGACGACTTGTTCTTACCACAATCACAGAAAGTGAGTGTGTTCTCAGCGGTTTATATTTTTGATGATTTTAGCATTTATTGTTGCTGGTTCTTACTTAGACATTTGCTTTTGAATTGATTTGGTGAATCAAGTCATCGAGGCTCACGTGCACCTCATTAAGGTCTACTGAGACCTGTAATTATGTGTATGAGAACTTCCCGGGAATTCTTGCCCCCTAAAGAGTCTACTGTCGGGAGGCTGAGGGGAACATGGTGGCCAACAGTATTTTTATTTTTATTCTGTACACAGTACAACTTTATAAGTACAAATATACCTCCAAATATATTTTATCAGAATTCAACTACTTTTTCAAAAGCTATATTTCAAGAAATGTTGCAACTTTTTCTTCAGTTTGTCTCAAGTGTGCTTCTGGCATTCAGTGTAGTGCATGCGTCATGTGAATGTAATAATGATCAATAACAAGCCTGTGTCTGTCCTTAGGGGGGCGATCAGGCGAGGTCTGCAGACCAAAGACAGATATCATTGAAGAGTCCTGCACAAGACAGAGGAAGGTACTCATGCATATGCATATTTAATCGTTCTAAATAATTGTAAACTAGCTTTTTCATACAGTGACTAGTCAGTGGATGCAATGAGGTTGTAGGGTCATGAACTTGAGATTATAAAGGAGCTAGTTTTTTTTTTTTTTATAAAACACGAGTCTGTAGAGCTCACAGTGTAGGTGGGAGCATTTCACCCACATTTAAGAGTAAAACTAGAACTGCATTAGAAACATGGCTAGGAGCACGTGTGTGAATGAAAAGTGTGACAACATGAAGCCCACAGTTTCCTCATCAAAAAGATAACAACTGTAGCAGTGACGACGCTGTCATAGATTGATGTGGAGTCCACACACACACACACACACACACACACACACACACACACACACACACACACACATCGAAGAGCAAAGAGACAGACCCATTACCAAAACAGAAATGTTTGTTCCTGTAATCACATTAAACTACAACTAGATTTATTTCAAGGCTTTGGTAACATTTTTGCAGAATTAGATTCACATAAAATATATTAATTTAATATTTTAATATATTTTATTTATATATAGATTAATAAAATAGTATATTAACTAAATTCAATTGTAGTCATGTTAAAAAAAATAAAGTATTTTTTCTGCAGGCCTGTAAAAATATACATGGGCCAGCAAAACTCTGAGATACTGACCTGGGGCTGAACAACATTATTATTAACATTAATAATTTTTAACATCCGCACCATCAGAATTTCTGTTTTCTGCAGAAAGAAATGTTGCCTCAAAGCACAGGACAAACCTCAGCTCTGAGAATGCTGATATGCTCGCTTTTCTTCGTTGTAGCCACCACATTCCCCTTTAAAGGCTTACAGACACACACTCATTCACTATAGCAGTTAAGCAGGCAGAACAAAAACATACACACGCACAAGAACACTCCAGCTCTTCCTCATTTAGGAGATGCAACAATGTCAGAGCTCTTTTTTTTTGCCTCTTACTAATGTAAGAAAGCCTCCAAGAGGACAGAGTAAAGGCTATTTTATTTTATGACTGAAGTTATTGTATTTGGCATTACTGAACTTGTGATTATTTATTTTTGCATTCAAGAAAATGTTTTCTTTTAAAAAATATGATGATGGATGTAATATGGCACATACATTCAATGAAATGATTTAGGCTTTTTGATAGATCACAAACACTGGTTTCCATATTAATAACTGCAATGTGGAGTTTATTTTGAAAGAATATTTACTATTGATCATTAATAAGACAAAAGTATTTCTTAGCTGACTAACTCAATTGATGCAGTGATCAATTACTAAGATAATTGATAGCCGCGGCCCTGGAGCTAGCATGAATTCTGAAAGCCTAGAAGAGAAATGATGTTTTTACTGTTTTGTAGAACAGACACAACAAACTGCTTGCATGTGTGAACTATTTCTCCATCAGTTCCGCTCTGTCTGAGCCTCCCACTGCCAACATCCGACCCACCCCAAGTACTCCATCTCCTAGCAACAAGTCAAGTCCCTCCCCTGGCAGCAAGGCCACACCTCGTGCCAGCATCCGGCCTTTGGTCACCCTGGCAGCTGCCCCCATCCCAACTCCTATGGCCACAGTAATGCTGACCACACAGACTGACAGCCAGGAGGGTAAGAGCAAGAAGACCATCCACCCATCCATCCATCCATCCATTTTCTCCTGCAAGAAGGCAAATGAAATAAAAGTTGGAGATGTGCTATGATGTGTAATGGTGACATGGTGAAATCATATCTGTCATTTCTGCAGTGCTGATAAATACGTCAGCCTCTGTACACTCTACCAGCTCCAGTTTGGTGAACGCACCCACGTCCATAACTCAGCCAAGCAGCAACCAGGCCACAGCTTTTGTCCAGCCCACTCAGCAGCAGACAGCCAGTCAGGATGCAGGGCCCAGCGTGGAGGCAGAGCAGCCATCTACATCCACCACACTATAATAAAATATGGATAAAGAGACTGACACTGAGTTTCAGGAGCTAATGATGGATTCAGCACTGCCGGTGTGCTGTTGGTTTTGGAGAGAGTAAAAGCTGTTCCTAAATTCAGTACTGATGTGTGTAAATGTAAAGGTGATAAAATAAATTCAGTATTGCACCTATGAAATATTCCTAACTCTCACTTTTGGAGGATTTCCTGTTCCTCTGGGATTTCTGCTTTCCTGCAGAGGAGAAAACAGAGCAGAAAAGGAAAAATTAGATACGAGGAAGCTCAGGAACAGGACTCACAGGAACACAACTGACCACAGGTATCAGTATCAGAAACAGCTGATTAAAAGGACATCAAGTTCTACAGACGACAAACAAATCCACAACAAACTGTGTTCTATAGGAGTTAATACAGCAAACAAAAAAACACAAAGACAACAAAGCAAAGAAAAAAAAGATCCAAAGAAACCACAACAAGCTTTTAAAGAAACACTTAAATAAGAAAATCAAGCAAAAAGCTTTTAAAAGGTTAAACTTAAAAGAACAACTTACAGAATCTATTCTTTATTCCGTGCTTCATCATCATGAGGGTCTGTATGACTTAACCTAACACAATAACATTCAGAGGTTTATTGATAGTATTTTTTTCTACTTATCTTGTGTGTGTGAGCGCGTTTCAGTAGTGTGTGTGAGTGTTTCAGTAGTGTGTGTGAGAGTGTTTCAGTAGTGTGTGTGAGCGCGTTTCACTACTGTGTGTGAGCGTGTTTCAGTAGTGTGTGTGAGAGCATTTCGAGTGAACAGGAAGGCGTTTTGGGTAAACAGAAGGCGTTTCAGTAGTGTGTGTGTGAGCGCGTTGCAGTAGTGTGTGTGAGAGCGTTTCAGGAATAATGTCCTAAACGGCCCCTCATAGATAACTGCTACAAGTGTTAGTTGGTTTTGAATTGTAATAAAGTCGGTCAAATATGAGAATAAAGTGGACAAATGTACCATTTCTTTTTTTCCCTCCTCTACCTGTATCAGGAAGCTCCAATCTCATCTTCCAATCAGAGGAGCCATTTTCCATTGTGAGAAAAATTTAAAGGTTTGCGTTGGCCGGGAATCGAACCCGGGTCAACTGCTTGGAAGGCAGCTATGCTAACCACTATACCACCAACGCTCGCAATGCACAAATTCTATAATCTCTTAAACCCATACGCAGGGACAAGCTCTTGCTACTTCAGATATCTAAATGTTAGTTCATAATTAATTAAGCATACCTATTTCGCGGGGGCCCAATCCTGCTCTGCTGAGACTTTTTCTGCTATGATGGGTCAGCACTTGACTGCATACTGAGGAGGTAATTCAAACATTTGATTCAGGTGTGTTGGATCAGGGACACATCTAAAAGCTGCAGGACACTGTACCTCTTGTGTCTTGTGGCACAGTGTGTTTGGGGTTAGAGAGCAGGAAGCAGCAGGAAGGTGAGCAGGCAGAAGAAGTGTTTAGCGATCAGTGACAGGAGAACTGAGTTACTCTATAAAATCATCTGAAGCCCTTTCTCTCAGGGTTTCCGTAGTGTAGTGGTTATCACGTTCGCCTAACACGCGAAAGGTCCCCGGTTCGAAACCGGGCGGAAACATGATTTACATATTAATTAAACTTTTAACACACCGAGTGCATTGTTTATAATCCCCTAATAAACGCGATTGGCCAAAATCCATTGTTCCCTGTGTCGTGATTGCCAACTGTCCAATCTCACAATGGAAAATGGTTCCTCTGATTGGAAGATGACATTGGAGCTTCCTCATACAGGTAGAGGAGGGAAAAAGAGAAGAAATGGGGCAAACAAAGAGAGAAACCTGTCAATTTTTAATGTTTGATGATTTAATACTTGATTATTAACATTTCTGTGTGTTGATTTATATATATATTTAATATTAAATATTGTCAATATTATGGCTCATCAACAATTGGCAGAGAACAAGAAATCAAAATCTATGAGGACAACCGTAACAAAAGCCCACAAGTGTTGCACTCACAGAGGCTGGAGCAGGGCTGAGGATGCTCGTAGAGGCCTTACTTAGACAGCCTTTCCTGATGCATGTACAAATTGTTCCGTGAATATAGTAATGAGAGAAAAAAAAATGGACGCCCAACGTGGGGCTCGAACCCACGACCCTGAGATTAAGAGTCTCATGCTCTACCGACTGAGCTAGCCGGGCTATGACAATTGACGGTTAGGACAGTCTTTCTGTACGTGACACGTGAACGTGAACTCAGGTCCGCTAAGTGTGAGCTGCGTTGGGAGGCTTGTCTCTGCGAATGGAGTCCGTTGTCGACACCAAAGACATAGCAGTTATCCAGGGGTTGCTGGTGACGTCAGAAGACTGCTAGGATTTCTAAGCTACTGTCTGCTCGCTTCATCCTCCTTCTTTTCATGAAAAATAGTACAGAACATTTCGACTGTATAGTCTCTGTGGCGCAATCGGTTAGCGCGTTCGGCTGTTAACCGAAAGGTTGGTGGTTCGAGCCCACCCAGGGACGGCAATATCTTTTTTCTCCCTCTCGAAAGGTGAATATTTTCATGGATGGCTATTTTTTATACACAAAAAAATGTAATGCTGCTGTGCCACGTTTAAGTAGTGAATAGGGATATGTTCTCCTAGCATTCGATTTACGGTATCTGTCTCTGTGGCGCAATCGGTTAGCGCGTTCGGCTGTTAACCGAAAGGTTGGTGGTTCGAGCCCACCCAGGGACGGCGAAATCGTTTTGCAAAATTAAAAATTTCTTTGAAATAGTTTCAACAAAATATGAGTAGAAACCAACCCACATAAAACCTCGCCGACAGTCTTCTTTGACTAGAGATCTCCATCGGCTTTCACCAGCCTCTGTAGGTGAGACAACAGAAATCCTGAGAGAGGTCCGAGGACCAGCTCTCTTCTGACAAAGTACACGCCACACACAGCTCAGTGCTGGAACAGTGCATCTGATGATCTGCATGGAAATCAAGGAAGGCATGCACACATAGCGCTTATATGACTATTTCATTCATGTTCTCTTTGTTCAAAAGTAACCAAAGCAAACAGACCACTGCTTCAGATTGTTTTGTTTCACCTGTCCACAGGAAGAAGAAGTTTTGCGTCTACTTTGCTGTCCACAGCCCATAATATTGAGCCAGGTATTGGACCTAATCATATTAGGCATCACATTATAATGACGATGACGGTGAAGATTAAGCTTATTCTCTCATCTCTAGCCCCACCCTTTTCGAAGCTTGCACTTCCCTCTCTCTTGCTAGATCTCACATTATCAGTGAATTACAGGATTGACTGACTGGCCTTTAAAACCAGTTCTCACTGAAGAGACAAAGGTAAGAGCTGCTGTTTTATTTCATTAGAGAGCATGCATTGGTGCAAATGTTTAGTTTTGCATCAAAAACAGTGATTTCTAATGCTGCTGGAGTCATTTTAGCTTCTGATACAAACTACGTTTAATTTATGTCATTGTTCAGCAGCTGTGGTTCACATTGATTTACTTTGGGGGGTATTTTAGCACTCCAAAAATCCATTCACTGATATGTACATTGTTTTCTTAGTAGCAGACGGTGATTTATATGCACACATCTGTTTATATAGGCTCCTGTATTCCTTGATTTTGATCAAATCAACTGTGAATATCAAAATGTGTTTCCCTTTCAAGCCATATCATATTCAAAAAGATTGCCCTCTAGAGTTAAAGTTCACTTCCTTAACTGCATTTGAGTTCATTAATACCAATCATGCAAAAAATGTAGAGCTTTGACAGCCTGAAGGAATTAGCTGCCTCAGACTAATGGGCATTATCAGTTTTATGACTGACGTAGCTTTGCTCAGTACCCTGTTGTCATCAACAGCTCAGCTGTATCAGCAGCTTTCAGCGTGGCATTTACCAATGTAAACAGCAGAGAAGTGGTTTCTGACGAGTAGGTTCCTTCATACTAAGAGCACTAGTGCACACTTCAACACTACAACAGTTTCTGTTAGTTTATTTTAGTGATCATATTTTGGTTACAGAGAAAAGAAAAAGACATGTTATTACAATCACTTTACATTTGCCTGCAACTATCTTTAATAAATTTAGTAATCACAGTTACTGATCAGTCATATTGTTTTATTTGACTTTTTCAGACAGTTATAATGTTGGCATTCTTTATTGCCTTTTTATGCCCAGTTGCTTGGCCTCAGGTCACGTGAGACCTGAGAGCAATGCCACAACTTTTGAAGAGTGACGATATACAAACTTCTTATAATTTTCTGCAAGAATGGATAAGAAAGTGACAGCTCAATCAAAGGAACAGCAATCCACATCTGTGAACATGACTTCAAAGCTCTATAAGCAACAAACAAAATGCTGCAAACTCAACGTGACAACCTATTTTAACCGCAATCCACGATGCTTACCCAAAGCTAATAGCGAGAGCTTATCAGTCCAACAATGATTCCTGAGTGGAGCGCATGCAAACCCAACTAAGCAGCCAAAGTGTTTCATCAAAGCAGAGATGAAGGGGCTGGTAGGATCGTGTATTTCTACCTTACACATTCATATAGTGCCATCACTGTCACCTACTTGGCATATATTCTCCTTATTAGAATAAGGATTTTGTGGGCATATAAAAATTTAGTGCTGTTAACTAGAACTTACAAAGGTGACATCCAGCAAAAGTAATGTAACAGATTGCTTTCTACTGGGAGTACAGGAAGAAATCGCTGCTTTTTTGTAAAAGTATACAGAAGTGTTTATGAAACTGACAGATAATACAAACATGATGATGAACTACAGCATACCTTCTTTTCAATCAGTTATAATGTTGGCATTCAGATAATAGTGAAATAGAAAAAAAAACACCCTTCTAAAAACTGTTGCAAGAAGATGATCTTAAATTTTCAGGATCACGTCAAAGGAATAAAACTTCTTCCAGTTGCTCAAAGCTAAATAACATGATGGGCTTAGCTATAAAAAATTGTGCGTGTGTGAGATATGACATACATAAGAAATCCTAAGTGTGTGTGTGTGTGTGTGTGTGTGTGTGTGTGTGTGTGTGTCACACTCCTGGTAATCTTGTCTTAATCTGATAAGTAAACTTCAGCCTGGTTCATACTAAATGTTTGTGACAACTGTGTGTCTGACTGCATGTGTTATTTACACACACGAGATATATATTCAGATTTGGAGCTGTCACAATGCTCAGTAGCTCTGTGCTAAAATGGGCCGATCAGGATTATTACTCGTGTTCACTGCTGTGCTCCCTCATTCAGCCACATTTTTCTCGCCTCCATGACATTGTGGACATGTTACCAAATGCTCAAACTCAACCTTATCAGCATTCAAAATATACATCGGATGGATGGATGGATATTGTAGAACTTTGATACTTTTTTTTGCATACAAGATAAAGGAGGGTCTAGTTTTATTCAAATATAAGGCAATAAAGAAAGAATCCAACAAAGTGCTAGGATTGTCTCTACATATAACTACATATAAACCATAGAACCATAACTACAGTTATTTATTTACCTGAATCATAACAATGTTCAACTGAGCCAGATCAAACATACAGATCATTGAGAATGAGATTTCCATGCCAGATTGGTCAAGACCGTGTTAACAATGACTGCCTCTGGTGGCCAACAGGGTGCTGGTGGAGACTGTGCTGCTGTTGGCCAGAGACAAAGGAAGAGGAAAGGGGGAAAATGTGTTGAGGTGCAGCAAGAGAGAAAGAAGGGCAGGAGTGTGGAGGTGAAAGTAGGGACTGTGACTGGTAAAGGAAAAGACCCAGCTGATGATGGAGAGAATGAGGGTAGATATATTGCCCCACAGGTTGGATGTCAGTTGGAAGAGCGAGGAATTCTGGAGTAAGCTGGAGAGTGTTCGCCCTGGGGAATGCTCAGTGAAGGGAACAGAGGTGATGAGGGTGTGCTGGGTAGGTATGGTGTAGAGAGAAATGCAGAAGGCGATGGCTTCTACAAAAACGCAGCAGTCCCCTTAAGGCACTTTATGTTGTAAGGTATCCTACAATATTAGGATAAACAAAACCCCACAGCGATCACACGGCCCCCAGTGAGCAAGCACTTGGCGACAGTCTTTTAACAGAAAGAAACCTCCAGGGAGGAGGAGCCATCCAAGCCAACCATCACCGGCTGGAGGTGAGGGAGAAGAGAAGAGAGCAGAGAGACAACTCTCCAGCCAGTTGGAGTAGCTGTCAATGAAAATGACTAGTTTTATGTAAATGAAGGACAGGGGGGTCAGTAAGGACAGATGGAACTACACTTAAACAAAAAAACAAAAAGGGTCTTAACTGCTGAATTAGGTTGAGACTGACTTTTGTGAACTTATTGTATAACCCCAGCTGTTTGCTATATGGACCTAGTCAGGTTATCTACTCTGTGTGTTGCAGGCTTCTCGAAGGATGTCTGCCACTACTCAGGAAGAAGATGAGCTGCCCTCTAATCACACAGGTCAGAGATGAAATAGATCTGTTAGAACTACTAGACTAACCCTTATGGAAAACCTATCAGTATTGTTGCAGCATTACTGACTCCAGTGCTGTTTTGACTTCATGTATTCATTAAAAAGATAAATTATAACCTTTTGCAAAAACACCTTTTCATGAAAACACATGACTGTGTTAACACTTCTTTGTGTGTCTCCAGGACCAAAAGGTGTAATTAATGACTGGCGAAGGTTTAAGTTGGACAGTGTGGATCAAACGGTCCCTCAAAACAAGAGGGAACTGCTCAGACAAATGTCCAGCCCTCGAGAGGATGACAAGGAGAGACTCAACAGGAAGGTGAATGGAAACTCACAGAACCACGCACACAGTAATTCACACCAATGAGACAGAAATGAAGACCTGCAAGTTGAAAAACAAGTTAAACGATGATGTTTTCTCAACTCTAGATGAGTGTTCAGGAGTACGAGCTGATCCAAGATGAGGATGAAAGTTGCCTGAAACGCTACAGAAAACAGTGTATGCAAGAAATGCATGAGCGCCTGAGCTTTGGTCCCAAGTTTGAGTCGGTCTACGAGCTCGAGAGTGGAGACGCCTTCCTTGAAGTCATAGAGAAGGAACACCGGTTGACGCTTGTGGTGGTCCACATCTACCAGCATGGTGTCAACGGTTAAGTGGCTTTTTTTTTTAAGTTTTTGTCATGCATATTACATCTTAAGTTGCTGACTCAAACTCCAGTTTACTCTGAACAAAAAAAATGGGTATTTCAGAAACACTCATGTACTGGACACAGTGCTGTTCGCTGAGTTTTGTCCATTGTCTGTCCTTCGTCAGGTTGTGAGGAGCTGAACTCGTGTTCTGGACTGTTTGGCTACTGAATACCCCAGCGTTAAATTTTGTCGTATTGATGCTGTGGCCACGGGTGCTTCTGAGCGCTTCTCCTCTGAGGTCAGTGCACTGTTAGCAGATATGTCAAAGAAAGTATTACTGACCAGCCTAACCCTACCCCTCTGATGAAGCGCTAGGCTTTAGAGGAGTAAATGCAGTTTTGTAGCCCAAAGATTTTGCTTTGGGTTTTTCTTTTTCCAAGAAACTGAAATTCATTTCCTCAGATTCTTATTTGGAGCCTGTTCCCTACAGTGAAAAACTTCTTCCAAAGGTTTCTAGTCCCTGGGAAAAGTTCTCGTGGTACCTTGGCTCATGGTTACACCTAGGACTTCTGTATTTTACAAATATAAGTTTATATGAAGTTTTGTTTCTGTTCTTCCAGGTTCTTCCTGCCCTGCTGGTGTACAAGGCTGGTGAGTTACTGGGTAACTTCCTGGCTGTCACCAAACACTTCAACGAAGAGTTCTTTGCAACGGATGTGGAGGCGTTTCTCAATGAATATGGCCTCTTACCCGAGAAGGAATTCACAGCATGTGCTGATGATGAGGACGAGGGAGGGGAAGTGGAATAGAAAAATTATGTAGTGCAATGGAATGGAAATAACATTAAAGGGGTAAAGAAAAGAAGTGGAGGAGCTGTATTTCAGTCAGGACATACACAAGTAAAGAAAGCATAAACACTGCATGTACAGATAAACACACTTTATAGGAAGCATCCAGCTGCCTGCTGACTGTACTTAGACACAGTTAGGATTAAACCACAGACCGTGAGGAGGTCTGTGCTGAAATACTGCTTGGCAGTCATGTCATAGCTCTCTAATAAAACATATCTTTATCACAGCGCTCCCTGTTGGTGTCTGTCTGTGTGGCAATATGTGAATTTACTGCAATAGTATGTGATTTATGGTATCATGGAGTGAACTTCCTGTACTGGGCCAACTTTTCCATGAACTTCTAATGAACCACCATTCATCCCTGTGCCACTTGATGTTTTCTTAATATTCATTTAGCCTGTGTGATGCCTTTTCACAAAACACTGTGCTCCTCTCCCCCACCCAACACCCAACTCAAACTGGCACATACACACACCATACATCTCTCAAAACCATTACTGCTTTTTCTTAAGCTCAATTGTGGTTAAACTATGGTTCACTCAGACATGTAATTTTTTTTTTTTGGTAAAAAGATTATATTGAACTGACATGAATACAGATAGTCTGAAATTATAGTTTATTTTATGAACACACACACATGGCTTACATAGCAACTTTGGATTTTTAAAATGCAAACAATGAGAGAAGCTACATCAGGAACGTGCTGGATACCTTGAGACTGTGTTAGTGGCGATACCTGATCAAGAAACGATCTGTTTTTCTGCATGTGAGGAGGGGGAGACTTGGGCCTTCGTGATGAAGTAATGGAGGGCTCTTTCTGTGTGAGTTCAAATACAAGTTTTTTCTGCAGATGTGAGGACATGTGACACTTTGTTAATAACCAGCGTGTCTGCAGTGACTTCAATCATTTTGTAAATTCATTTCCAACTCAGTTTTATTTATATAGCACCAAATCACAGCAGTCACTTCAAGGTGTATTATGTTATAAGATAAAGACCCTACTGTAATTACAGAGAAAACCCAAGAGTCAAGATGACCCCCAATGAGCAAGGGCTTGGTAACAGTGGGAAGGAAAAACTCCCTTTTAACAGGAAGAAACCTCCATTTTAAGCTGGTTTCTTTTTTTAATTTACTTAGCTTGAAGGAAAAGCAGGGCAGGACTGATTCACTGAGGAGAGGAGGGTACGCTGGGCAGCAGTCAGAAAGTTGGTCAACTAGGTGAGAGGAAGATTAGTAGGACTGAGCTGGGCGAATGGCGTACTCAGTGAGAGTATATAACAGACAGAGAGTGATTCTGACTTACTTTGGAAGGCAGATGAGTCCTTAGTGAACGACCCAAAGCCCCCTCATCCAGGGGCCTTTGGGTTAGTGCTTTCCAGGACTGCAGGCAGGTAAGTGGGTAGTTGGTTGGTGGGTCTCCCCCTCCTCACATGCAGATCCAGGTGGGTGTTCCGGAGGAGAGAAATGAAGCCATGGTTGGAGGTTTGTAGCTGAGGTCCATTTACAGGCATGAAAATGAAAACACGGGAGTAAGACCAATGCAGGAGAAACATCTGGGAGTCAGTTTACCACTCAGTTAGAGCTGACTATCCGGTGAAGACAGACTCTGCCTTGGTTGGTGGAGGAAAATCAATCATCCCCACCTGGGAAGACTCAGAAGAAGAAAACACAGCAGCAGCCAACAGACCAGCATTTACCATAATACATAATACATAATACATTTACCACTGTGTTGGCACATGGCATTAAAAAGGACAATAATGAAGGAATTAGATCCTTAAACGTAGTTTAGAAACTGCCGGGAGCTGCCGTGGACTTTCTGTGGCAGTGTTCCCCCAGCTCCCCCCTCTCCTCAGGTCTAGGGCAAGCTTTCACATGTAAAGGGGGTTTCTGTGAGTCATACAAATGCAAATCAAGTACTCACCAGTGGTCTACCCCTCCGTACAGCTGCAACCATCGTATTTTTAATTTGAGAGATATATAAAATCATATTTACATTATCATCTTTTAAGCCTCTTTCCATTACAATGTGACTACACATCAATTATTATACAGCAAAACATTCAAACAAGACTAAATCCACTAGAAATCATTCTAATGTATAAATTAGAATTATGTAGTTGGAAATATATTTTTGGAAGTTTTCCGCTTTTGTCCCTTTTTCCAATCAGGCTGTGAGCTTTTGTCCTGTGAGCCTTTGTCATGGAGTTATTTGTGAACCCTGAACTTTAGTGGACTGAGGGGGATAAACAAAGGCTATAACTTGATTTTGGTGACACCACAGGCATTATTATCATTGAAAAGCATACTCAATGTTCAGTCCAATTCACTGTAACAAAAAGTCTGTCAGTCCATCATCCTCTTCTGTGCCGTAGATGTTCGGTGAATGTTTGCAGACAACATTCATATGCATTAATGACATTAAAGACTACCAAGGCAAAAGTAATAAGAAAACTTTTATTTTGCTATACATGGATGCACATAAGAGATATCAGCTAAACCTTCATGAGAAAAGTGTAAAAATATTAATGCAACAGGTTTTGGAATAAGACTTTTACAATGAAACAATTCACAGAAAATCTTTAATGTTTGAAAATTATGCCAGACAAAAAGCATGAAGTCATTTACAAGGTTTGATATTTTAAAGACTTGCAGAGTGGCAGAACAACAGTCACCTTCTCAGTGATCCTGCTTAAACGGACTGTGGATGTGTGTACAACACATCTTCCAGCTATAGGGGGTCGTTTTGACTGTTGGCTTTTCTCTGTATTATTGTAGGGTGTGTTTCTCAGCTACAGCTTCGAGCTTCCATGCGACAGTGCCGACTCCCAGACTATCAGTGACCAGGAGATCTCCACCTAAAAAGGTTGGCAGAGACCTTTTCTAAATATCTGCATATTGAATTATATAGATTGGTGGTCACTGGTGGTAAGACGGGAGGAAGGTGTAATTCGACCCATTTCACACAGGGGTAAAAATAGAAAAAAAGAGTTTAAGAGAAAATAAGAGTACAAAAGAATAAAAGAGTTGATGAAATAAGAAGTACAGAGACAAAATAGGTAAAACGGTAGCGACGGTGAAGCCTAACGG
>JAMQGT020008825.1:0-19084 GCA_024447675.2 Pterophyllum scalare | reverse complement strand
TTATGTCACTCGTTCAGTTACGTATTGCTCATTTAAATAATGGGAGCAGCTTCTAGAGAAAGTTATCACACTTCTCTCTGAATTTTATTGTAGTCCAAAAATGGCTTCCACAGAAGTGACCTGTTAAAAGTCAAACACCCACAAAAACAGGAACTTTGTGGCTTTGTGGGAAATGAACATCTGACCCTTCAGTCTGAGGAAATATGTCATGGAAACTACTCTGACCCAAACCATCTAGTGTAAGGTGTGCCTTAACCAGTATGATTTATGTTGGGCTGGATGAACAGTCTGACTCTCACTTAAACATGCTGCATGCTAAGTGAAGAATAAACAGTATACAAGTTACATGTAAAGTGAAGAATAACACTGTCTTTGTTCCGGTTTTCAGGAGCTGGCCGTAGGAGGAAGTGAGAAAGACCAACAGACAGGAAGTGACCTCATTAAAACAACAGTGGTGCTATTGCATGATCTCACACTGTAAATGTCTTACCTGCAAATCCCACTTGTTACATTTTCATTTGCTTATGTTTTTTACCAGGTTACAATGGTTCTCAGCCTGTTAGGTGATGTTGTAGACTGCAGATTGATGAGATGCATCCCTGTTGCATGCATATTTTTTGTTTTTTGTTTTTTTGGGGGGGGGGGTTGTCAAATTACTTTGGTCAAATTAAGAAACATCCTTTTCCCAAGAACGTTTCAGACTTGCTATTCACATTTTTTTGCCCCTCAGTGAATAACCCTGCAATTCCAGATGAGCAGGTTGAGAACCACAACAGTGAGGAACCAGCATTTCTTTTCATCAGTTTTTGTTTATCATTGCTGCACCGAATATCATTTGTATTCTTTTGCAAGTGTCACCACGAATCCTCTGGGTTAAGACTGATACCAAGGACTCCCTCAGGGCAGCTCCTTCAGACCTGTCTGCATGCTGACACAGTGTGTAAAGAAACACAAGGCTACACTTTTACCCAGATAGACTGGGCTATGTCTGCAGAGTGAGTGGTTGAGCAGATAATTCACTGTACAGACAGTGGCAGATAGCTGCTGTTGCAAGAAAAAGATAAAGGTAGTATTTTATGCAGTAGTGATAGTTTTTTTTAATCCTTGAAAAGCAGCTTCTGTTCATGTTAGCTGTACTCAGGCCTCAGTAATATCAATAAAGAAGCTTGAGGATCCTCATTGATACCACTTGAGGCCCACTTGTGAGATTCTTCCACTCCATTCACAGCATAAAGGCACTGTTTTATAGCTGCATCACACTAAATGGTATAAATGTAAAATTTTGTTTAACATGCATATATTTTGATTGTTAGGAGGGTGTATTTGTCCTGATTTTCTGAAGGGGATTAGTTTTAGCTTTTACATTTGCTGTTGAGGTAAGCATTGAAGCTAAATGTGAGGTAATGTGACAAGAGTACATGACATCTTAGGAGTACTGATTACTGTGTTTTCCTTCTGTTCATGAACCCCCGTTAACACTGTTGGGAAACTGTTCATGTTTACTAGACTTTTTAAATTATGTCGAGAACGCTATTTAGCCTCATTTTACAAAGTCAAGTGCATTATTACAGTACTAAAATATTTGAGTTAGTCATTTTGTGTGCGAGTGTTTTAACAGTTTTTTTTTTGTACTGCTATGATGAAAATAAGTGCTTTGTTTTCTACATTGTCCTTGAATGTGTGCTGAATCACAGCGCAGTCTGTGATGTCAGTGGGTCAAAAGAGGGGGTGAGTGAATCTCGTCTTGCATTTGAGCTCGTGTGCGTCTCGGTCATGTAGCTCAGTGTGTGTGTTTAACATCTGTGCTTTTTATGTGGCCTATGAAGAAAATTATGCACTTTTGTACGCTCTCTGACAATGCTCTCCGAAGTAAAGAGATGACCAATGACAGCTGCTTCATGTTATTATTTTATAGTTGCTGGAGTAATTTAGCATCTTGCACATTAAAAAAAAAAGAAAATGAAATAACAAGGACTGGTTTGGCCATTTGGTGAGCGAGTGAAGAATGCTCAAAACTCAGAGATAGATGGTTTTAGCACACATTAACTACAAGGTAGGATGTTTTGAGAAAGGAAACAGACATATGCGGTTTGGGGAGTTTAAAAAAAATGCAGAACGCCGGTCGAGCTTTGTGCACACAGTGACTCATATGAAGAGTGAGCAATTAGCTACTGATGCTTTACAAAATGTAAAAAAAAAGCAATGTAAAATGGTTACAGTGAGCAGATGGGTGCTAATAAAGAGTGATCTTAATGTGATCTTAATGTGGAGGACTCAACAAAACACCAATTAGTGACAATATGTCCGTTTGGTGACCCTGCAGACTTGCCAGGTCATTTTAAAAGTCTGTGTTCCTCAATTTGGTAAAACAGGTCAAGTGTCATAACACACACTCAGAGGGGTTAGTAATTGTTAGTGGAACCAGTCGTTGCTGTGGGCTACAAAGCAGGTTTTTGAATGACACTCGTTTGACTACCAAATGGGCCTGGGAGTCAGATAAAAGTGGCTATGAAGCCATCTTGCAATTCCACTGCAGTTAACCCGAGTAGGAACAATGTGCACATAAAGCCGAGATTCTGCACTTCTTTGGGTTCTAAACGGATTCAACTTTAAGGTGCATCTGGGAACATTTCGATTTCAACTAAATGGCCTTAAAATGAAACTATTGTTTCAGCTGAGTCTATCGCAGGGCTCACATTCTGTGGCATGAGGCTCAGTCACTTGTGAGTTTCTCTCAGCAGAGAATGTCAATTTTCTAGCACCCTGCCTTCAAGCCCAGCCCAGGGCACGCTCTCCTTAACAGTGTTTTTCACCAGTTTCTCCCAACCACTCCACAGCGTGACTTGCCACTTAATGCATCAATGTCTCACAGCAGTGATTTGCTCATGAGCAACAAGTGTCCCAGATGGCAAAAGACTCCGGCACGGATTTGCCCGGGAGTCTTTTGCTATCTGGGGTGTCACTCACCTCACCTGGCACTGTTCCCTGAACCATCCAGCTCCACCTCTCCCCTCTGCAGCTGAGCTAGAAACCACATCACACCCAACCACCACACATTCACATTCACGGCCGATTTAGAATCATCAGTTAACCTAACATGTACGACTTTGTACTGTAGGAGGAAGCCAGAATACCCGGAGAAAACCCATGCAAACACGGGGAGAGTTGTGCCAACTCCACACAAGAAGGCCCCAGCTGACCAGTAGATTGAAACCAGAAAGCCCACTATACACTGCAGCACCGTGCCATCCTAGGATTGCGTAATCATTCTTAATTAATTTCCTTTGCAGTGAAGGAGAAGCAAATCTAAATTCTAAATAGCTAACAAAGTGCTAGAAAAAGTGATCCTCCTCACAGCTGTTGTAAGTATTCACATTTTCTATCACAAAATATGACAAAAGAAGCCACATTTAACACAACACTAGTTTTTTCAGGGTAAAAGAAGAAAGACGGGAATAACTGGGTATAGCTTTGTAAAGGTAACCTGAAGTCTTACAACAGTGAAGCCAGGGAAACATAATCTATTTATCATGAGAGCTTTCACAGCAATGTTCACCCAAGTTTGAGATTTTACATAGAATTTGCTCATTATGCAACAGAGGTGCAATAATTAACTCGATCAACAAGTCCTAAAAACACATACACAGCAATGAGCAAAACAACCAAGGATGCAAATTAAACAAAAACAGTAACTGAAAGTCTTTATGACAGTTTCAGTTTCATGACAGAAGGGTCTCCTCCATACACCAACACCTGTTTCTGCCTTTCAGTCTGCAGCACAGGTTTGCCTGCACTGGGCAATAAAAACATGCATGTGCAGATATGGTATACTGCTGCTAGTCTGAGGCTACAGGGCTATTTGCAGAAAATCTACAGTGAAACCAAAAAAAAATGTCCCTACTTGAAATCTAGAGTACATTAGGTCATAACTTTGGCTTGAGAGGCTCTCACTAATGGGCACACTGAGGTCGATACTGAACACCATCAATGGTTTTGTTTGTATTAATCTGAGTTGTTCCCCTTACTTGTGCTTTAACTGATTTCTCCCTTTGTTTGTTGCGTGTGATGAATGGAGTGCAGTAATTGGGGCATTCATAAAAAGATTATGTCTGCGCCGATGGGAACAGAGCTTATTTCAAAACACACACTCACTCCACTTTTCAGATCACTTATTGCATAAGCACTCATTTAGGTTCACGTTTTAGATTCTGTGAGTTTAACTCTCCTAAACTTGTTGGGCTCTGCAGAAGAGTGTAATTATATCTTGCAGAGGTCTACATACTGGATATAAGAGGAGGGGGGAGGGGGAGGAGGAGGAAGGACATGTCTGCTGGGATAGGTCTGTTTCTCAGCAGCCAGCAGGGGGAAACTGGGCAGCTGGTGTCAGTGGGTCATACTCTTTTCTCACACAGCTACTCTTCACATTAGAAAGGGAACTCGTGTACACAGGAAGCCTTTGAACATATGGAGAGAGAAAGACAACGCCTGCCACAAGTCACAGCAGAGTAGGTTTATGATACGCTCACAAACACATGCAGCTGACAAGCTCCTTTCACAACTGGGTGGATTGTGTTTGACAGCTGTCTCTCGGTTAATGGGCAAAGCAGAATGTCACGACGGGACCAGAGGTTTCGGCGAGGAACAAAAGGACGGTAAGAACTAAGATCTTTATTTGGTGAGCGGTGTGTGACAGTGAGAGAAAGGAGAGGAAACATATGAAAGAGTGAGCGAGAGGAAGAGAAGAAAAGAATATAAAGAAACTTTAGCTCAACATTTGCATGCATACTTCCTCAAACAGAAGTCTGCCAAAACCAAATAATACTTGAGGTTTGGGGGGTTTTTTTGCTCTTATGCTCACAATAACCAAAAACAGATTGTGAAACTTTCAATAAAACAAAAAACAGCTCTCAAATCATTCAGCCAATGCATTATTTGTTTACTCAGTCAGCAACTATGGTTCCTCAGGCCAAAACATGAGAATTAACATACAAATTCTTGCATCTAACATAAAACATCTGAAACATCCAGGATGAAACAATTAGATTAAAAAAAAAGGAAAAAAACAGCAGTTTTGTTTGTTTTTTAAAGGAAGTCTGGCACACAAAACACGGAGGAAACTGTGGCAGGAGAACACGTCATTAGAGCATTAACATTTGACCGAGGTTAGTTTCTGACATCTGACATCATAACATCTTTAGAGAGCGAAGAACAAAGAGGAGTTTTATGAATGGCGAAATAAGAGTTCAGGAGTCAGAAGACAGGAAGGCTCTCAGGTGGAGAAAGAGAAATGTGGAGGGGTTGGGGAGGGATGGTGCACAGCTGAACTGATTCCACGTTTTCTTGCAACCAGATGCTTTAGCGGAATCGCAGATGTGAAGCTGGAAGCTTCCACATCCTTCGCCTGCAGCACAGTAACAAAGACGGGAGGTTGAAAATAAACCTGCAGCTGCCTGATGGCTTTATTGCTTAATAATTTCCTCGGCGGTGAAGGAGAAGCAGGTCTAAGTTCTCAGTCTCTTTGCTCACTTCCTACACTGCTGTCAGAAAAAGATGCCCCGCAAAAATAACAACACAGAAATGTGTTACACTGTCAGCAACAACAAAACCAGTTCCTTTGGTGTAAAAAGACAAAAAGGGAAGAACTGCATATATTTTTCTGTGACAAAATCAAAAACCCGAAACAACAGCCAGATCAACTGCCACTTCAAGCTGTTGCAACAGTTAATGCCGCCTTAAGATAAGAGGGCCTCTTCTATCGTATAATCAAGAAAATTAAAAAAAAAAAATTATTGCACCACTGTTGAGTAACATCAAGTGACCTTTTAATCCCTTTTGTAAGAACAGCCAAGCATTTAAAGCCGAGGTTTGGGGAGAGGAAACATGGACCAGTACTCGGCCCAGGAAGTCACCTCCCACTCCGGCTGCAGTGTTGGAGAGATAAGGAAGCAGGACCTTTATTGTACACAGTAGTATTAGTAGTAGTATAATCCTGTTTTAGCCAGGGTGGCGATGAGAGTCTCACTGTAGACTTTAAAGGCCTGAAACTGAGCACACTGCTCTGCATCAAAGGAATGCGTGTGTTTTTTGTTTTTTTTGGGGGGGGGGGTTAGGAGGCTGTGTTGTGCAATCTTGAGTGGGTGTCTCTATGGAGAACCAGCACTAAGTTGCAGTGTTATTGCAACAACATGTGACTTACTGGTGACCCTGCATGTGTAGTCCTTTTGTATATATATATTTAAAAAAAAGCAGCATTAACCCCAGGCTGAATGTCACGGTGACATCAGCATAATGAATTCTTTCAGTACAATACCATGTGGTAAAGATAACTGTACTTTCTTTGGGTGTGTGCAGCAACTTGATGCCGCAGCCTCGATTTTGTGACTAGAACATATTGTCAACAAACACAAGAGAAGAAACGAGCAGAGTATGAGTGGAATAGTACTGAACTGCATGTTTTAAAAGGGCCTAAACAGAAGGCAATGCATTGAAATGTAATACTCTGTGAAGATTTCCAGTCTCATGTCTTGAAATCCTCACACAGGCTCGTGATTAGGCTCATGTTTCTTTCTTTCTTTTTCATTTTTACTCATGTCTTTGTTCTGCTTTCTCATTCTTTCACACCATACTCTCCCTTTTTCCTCTGTCTCTGCAGGTGTTGTGAATGTGGTTGCATCCTGTCTCACTGGTACTATGAAAGAGATGGACAGCTATATTGTAAGAAGCACTATTGGTCCCGTTATGGAGGACACTGCCACGGCTGCAAGGAGACCATCGCAACAGGACTCATCATGGTAACATCAAAATCAATCAAAATATGGAGGGGGAAAAAAGCTAACCTTTTTGTGCTCAGTCTGTGAAACACAAATTCATTGTTTTTCATCATTTTGATGACACTATCACTCCAACACCGAAATAATTTTCTGTAAGAGTTCCTCACCAAACTCTTCTTTTTATCTTTTTTAAATCTTAGCTGCAAACTTTCATATGCATTCATTTCTGGGCTACATAAGATGAACTCCTTACTAGCTGCCCTCTCTTCTGCTCGCTCCAAAAGTATTCTGAACTCCGTCAGCAACAAATCGATTGGGCTAGTTTAAAAATATCCAGTTTATTGATCATTGAAACTAACAGATGTTCAAGCTAACAAGCAAGCAAATGAGTGTTATATAATATTCACAAGCGGATATGAAATGCAAAATCTCAGCATGCGCCACCAATTATTCATAAATTCAAAGCCTTCCTGACTCTTGGTTTCCTCCTGATATGAAAGCATTTTTTTTTTATCCTTTTGACTCTCAAACTAGAGGATATCCTCTGAAAATATCCTTTGTGCAAGAATAAACAGAAAGACCTCTAATGTTTCATAGTTCAGACTGACCCAAATAAATGTACTCTGGCAAAACGCTGTATTGTTTTTTGACACACTACTGTCCTGCATAAACAGGTTGCTGGAGAGCAAAAGTTCCACCCTGAATGCTTTACTTGCATGAGCTGTGATATGGTCATTGGAGATGGAGATACCTACACGCTCATCGAGCACTCCAAACTCTACTGGTAAGTAAGAATCTGTAAAAAGTCTTCTGTGTTACCAAATCTGTAAGCTGAAGATGAATGAGTGGAATAGAAACTCTTTTTCAACAGATTTATAGTTCTCTCCATGGCTCTAAGCAATCCTGTGAAAACCTAAGTACACCCTGTGATTCAGTAGCTTGTGGAACCACTTTTTGTGGGACTAACTTGAAGAAACTATTTTCTGTATGACTTTATCACAATGTCATGGAGTATTTTTGGTATCATTGTCCTGTTGCATGACCCAGTTTCGGCCAAGCTTTGGTTCATGGTCGGCTCAGTGACTGCAAGGTGGCAAGGCCCTGTGGCTGCAAAGCAAGCCCAAATCATCACCCCTCCACCACAGTGCTTGACAGTTGGTTTGAGGTGATAGTGCTGATATGCTGTGTTTTCACCAAACATGCATTATGGCCAAACATCTCCATATTGCTCGTCTGTCCAAAGGACATTGAACCACAAGACTTTTGGTTTGCTCAAATGCAACTTTGCAAACTTTTGACATGCTTTCATGTTCCTGTCAACCCTTCTATACAAGCCACATGTTTTCAGTCTTTTTCTAATTGTACTGTCATGAACTTTAACATTTAAATGCTAAATGCAAGGCTTGTCACATGTGAGAGGTAGCTCGTGGGTTTTTTTTGCAGTTTCTCTAATTGCTCAGTCTGTCCTTGGGATGAATTTGCTGGGAGGGCCACTCTTGGGAAGATTGTGACATTGGTTTAATATATAACT
The DNA here is from genome assembly GCA_024447675.2 of Pterophyllum scalare. Taxonomy (NCBI): domain Eukaryota; kingdom Metazoa; phylum Chordata; class Actinopteri; order Cichliformes; family Cichlidae; genus Pterophyllum; species Pterophyllum scalare. The sequence continues at coordinate 10,783 of JAMQGT020008825.1, read as the reverse complement.
GAATGATTCAAACCAGCAAACTTCTGCTTTTTTAGAGGTGCTCAAGTTTCATGATGATCAATAATCAAGTACATTTGATTAGCAGCACATGGCTGCTACTTACCCTCTTTATTCCTTTGGAAGCGCTAAGGGTGTACTTCGTTTTTCACAGAACTTCATAGAGTCTTATGAAAACTTTCTTTTTCAAATTCTGATGTACACTGTCTTTTGATTTGTCCCTACAGTGGCCACTGTTACTGTCAGGGTGCTGTATCAGATGTGGAGCCAACTTTTCCAGTCACCAAGAGTCCACACATGGTGGCACTGGTGTCTTTCCCTCCACATACAGTCGGCCAGCGAGGCCTGAGTGTAGCCACTGATTTCAGCCAAGACAAAAGTCCTCTTGTCACTGTGACAGAGTGAGTGAGTCTCTGAATTTAGGAGTAGAGGAGTAAAATCTGACCCTTCTTCATGTCTAACCAACTTTCCACCTCCCATTCAATCATTGCCATTCTGCTCAGGTTAGACTCATCTGTCCTCAGCCCTGACCTGCTGTCCTCTGTCCATATTGGTGATCGAGTACTGGAGGTCAATGGTATCCCGGTGCGGAACATTTCTCCAGAGGAGGTAGGCCTCAAACTACCCACTGCTTCAGTAATACCCTAAGTTTTTTAATGACAAAAAAAAACAAAAATACCAACATGACCATAATGTTCACTGAAATATCCTTTCCTCTAGATAAAACGTGTAATCCATGACACAACCAGACCACTGCAGCTGACCACTGAGCACAATCCACAGGCACCGCATGACCGCTTTCACTCAGACAGTCCTCCAGATAACATCACCTGTCCTAGTCCCTCTGTCCACAACAAACTAGCTTCAACCCAGAAACTCCCAAGTCTGGAGGAAGAACCAAGTCCCCGGGAAGAACCAGATGAACAAAATGAACAAATCAGGATAAGCCTCTCACCACCTCAGCACCAAGTGACCATGGGGATTCGATCCAGAAATATTTTGTAAGTAATGGCTATCAGTTTACCTTGACTTAATACTTATACCTTTCTAAGACTTTGTCTCTTTTTCAGGCGCAGCTGTAGTATAGATAAGTGCCCTCTGTCCCCTGGAACACTGTCACTTATATCTCAAAAGAAAGAAATGGTTCGCTCTGAGTCTCTCCGAGTAGATCCAGGAGACCGGACACACCGCATCTTCAGACCTTCAGACCTCATCCATGGAGAAGTGCTGGGCAAGGGCTGCTTCGGACAGGCTGTCAAGGTACCTTGCTTTTTCCATCATTTTGTTTTGGTAAACGACTGTATGCTTAACTGTCACTCCTTTTTATTTGTAAAACTGATTTTAATCAGCAGCACTGTAAAAACTTGTTGCTCTCAAGGTAACACATCAGGAGACCGGGGAGGTAATGGTGATGAAAGAATTGATACGCTTCGACGAAGAGACACAGAAGACTTTTTAAAGGAGGTATGTGATCATCAGCACAGAAAATGCTACATGTTTGAAGATAACATGAGGTGTTTAACCAGCTTCCCACTCAATCTGTACAGGTGAAGGTGATGCGCTGCCTGGACCATCCCAACGTTCTCAAGTTCATTGGGCTGTTTTATAAAGACAAGCGAATACATTTCGTATCTGAATACATCCAGGGAGGAACTCTCCGAGAGACAATCGCAAAAATGGTGAGTTAAACTAAGCATTTATATTTCTTCATGAGAACCATCAGAATCCGCAAACACAGCATAGCAGTCATAATCTTTATATTGCAGGACAAGGATTTTCCCTGGAAAATTAGAGTCAGTTATGCCAAAGACATTGCAGCTGGAATGGTGAGTCTTTCTAGTCAATACTCCAAAAATAAAATACTTGTATTGAAAAATTATTACATTATTCTTGTAAAAACTTTGCCTTATATATAATATCTCTCTGTTAAAGGCTTATCTACACTCCATGAATGTTATCCACCGAGATCTAAACTCTTATAACTGCCTGGTCAGAGAGGTAAGCAGTGTTTTTAACATATGCATGGAGTATGTTTAAAAATTACAATATCTTGCATTATACACTGTATTGCTAAAGGTATCCATTGATCCACTCAGATAATTGAATTCAGGTTACTTCCATGGCCACAGGTGTATAAACCAAGCACCTAGGCATGCAGACTGCTTCCACAAATATTTGCGAAAGAATGGGTCGACTCTCAGGAGTTCAGTGAATTCCAGTGTGGTACTATGATAGGATGCCACCTGTGCAACAAGTCCAGGCTTGAAATTTCCTCGCTACTAAATATTCAACTGTTAGTGGTATTATAACAAAGTGGAAGCAATTGACAGCAACGCCATGTAAAATGACAGAGCGGGGTCAGTGGATGCTGAGGCGCATAGTGCACAGAGGTCACCAACTTTCTGCAGAGTCAATCATTACAGACCTCCAAACTTCATGTGACCTTCAGCGTCGTGGAATGGGTTTCCATGACCAAGCACCTACATCCAAGCGTTACATCACAAAGTGCAATGGTGTAAAGCACGCCGCCACTGGACTCTAGAGCAATGGAGACGTGTTCTCTGGGGTAACGAATCATCCTTCCCTGTCTGACAATCCAATGGATGAGTCTGGGTTTGGTGGTTACCAGGAGAACAGTACTTGTCTGACTGCATTGTGCCAAGTGTGAAGTTTGGTGGAGGGGGGATTATGGTGTGGGGTTGTTTTTCAGGAGTTAGGCTCAGCCCCTTTGTTCCAGTGAAAGAAACTCTTAATGCTTCAGCATACCAAGACATTTTGGACTATTTCTTGGTCCCAACTTGGTGGGAACAGTTTGGGGATGGCCCCTTCCTGTTCCAACATGACTGTGCACTAGTGCACAATGCAAGGACGATAAAGTCATGGATGATTCTGCAACACATGGAGTTTGGTGTGGAAGAACTTGACCGGTCTGCAGAGTCCTGCCCTCAATCCAATAGAACACCTTTAGGATGATTTAGAGCAGAAACTGTGAGCCAGACCTTCTCATCCAACATCAGTGTCTGACCTCACAAATATGTGTGTGGAAGAATGCTCAAAAAGTCTCATAAACACTCCTAAACCTTGTTTAGTTGTTACAGCTGCAAAGGGTGGGCCAACATCATATTAAACCCTATGGATTAAAAATGGGATGTCACTCAAGTTTGTATGTGTGTGAAGGAAGATGAGCGAGTACTTTTGGCAATATAGTGTATCTCCATTTCAAAAGTCGTACTGTTACTGTACTCTAATATTTGTTGGAAGTCAGTCATTTTTTCTGCTATTTCTCTGCCAAAGACAAACAAGGATCTACAGTTCTTTGAATCTTAATGATTTTTACTTCTTAAACATTCAGCCTCGATATAATTTGATTTTCTTAATATTTCTGAAAGCAGATCCTTCCAAGGATCCAAAATGTGTAAGCTTTCACAAACAAGACCATCTCCCAGTGGAATCCACTCTTTAAACTGTACCATTTAAACATCATGTTAGTGTTTCCTTGCTGTATGCATAACGGATTTTAAGCATACGGTTTTACTGCAATTTGATTTAGCTAAAATACAAATCCTGCACATACCACTTTCAAATAAACACAGAAACAAAATACATTCAGTGCAACTAAATAATGACTGCACAGCTCATTGCTATTATTTCTTTGCCTCTCTTGGGTTGTGTAGAATCAGTCTGTGGTGGTGGCAGATTTTGGACTAGCCAGGTTGGTGATGGAGGAGAGAAACCAGAGCAGAACATCTTCACTTGACCAACCTGCAAAGGGGACGCTGGCAGAGCTCCGCAAGCATGACCGCAGGAAGCGATATACTGTGGTAGGAAATCCCTACTGGATGGCACCAGAGATGATCCACGGTGAGGGCACAAGCTAAGACGGTGCTACTTATAGCGCGGTAGTAACAAAGTTTCTGAATCAAGAACCCTGCAGAATCGAGCACCTAAACTTTAACACCTTTCGCAATGTAGCTTGAAATTAAGTCCTTGTATTGGTGGACACAGATTAAAATATACTGTAAACCTATTAATCTTTTGTATAATAAATTTTTGTTAATAAATACAAATTCACTGAGTGTATTATTTTGGATTATGAGGAAAGGAAAATTGGAATCAAGTAGGATTTGTTAAATTCATGCTGGGTTTTTATGCTGTTCTCTTTAAGATGAGTCAGTTCAGGTTTGATGCAGGTATGCAGCTAAATACTTTAAGTGAAGACATTTAAATACTGACCCAAACTTGCCTCTTGATACTATAACTGCTGCACAGTGGTAAAATATGCAGATTGGGTGGAAACTTTGTATCAGACCTGATGTTATTTTCAGGTCAAGAAGCAGATCTAATAACCACAAACTGAATGCAGGACCTCTGAACAACCAGGACAGGCTAAATAAAAATGTTCTTCACATTTTCCTCCCAGGGAAAACCTATGATGAGCGGGTGGACATTTTTTCCTTTGGTATCATGATATGTGAGGTAAGAAAATCTGGGTAGCTAAAAATATTTCCAAAAATGTCAAGCAATAAGAATTTTTACACTTTTAAGGCTGAGTATCTCTTTGTCTCTGGTTGTCTTAAGATAATAGGGAGGGTGAATGCTGATCCTGACTACCTTCCGAGAAGAAATGACTTTGGGCTAAATGTGACAAGTTTCCTGCAGGAGTATCACCCTCCACAGTGCCCCTCTGCCTTCATGCCGCTGGCAGTCCTCTGCTGTGACATGGATGCTGATAAACGGTAAGACTGCACCACAACAGTAAATGTATATTATAATAATAACGGTCACTTAGATGGAGACCAAGTATTTATATTTTCCATTTTGTCTCTAAACATGATTAAATTATTCATTTTGTTAACAGAACAACTATAAGCCAACAGGCAGATCATTAGAGTTTTGGTATGTTTCTGTAATTTGGGATAAGTGTCCATTCTTATTCACTCAAGTGCCATCAACTTCACCTGATGAATTACTATATTTCCAAAGCTCTATTGGCTGCCCAAACAGCGAATACTGTACCAAGTAATTCAATAAATAAACTAAGTGCTGACTTGCTGATTAGTTTACCAATGGCTTACTGTTGTGGTCAGAAGTTTACATTCACTCATCATAGACATGAATGTCATGGTAATTTTGAGCTTTTAATGATTTCTTTGAACGGTTTCCAGGACAGAATGATTGTACAGCATACATCTTTAATGACTTTAAAAAACAAGAAATGGATAAAAAGGATTTGTTTGACAGCACTCATTGGATTTACTCAGAACAATGGGAATGTCCAAGAAACTCAGTGAAAATCTAAGGAGAACTGTAGAGTTACACAAGTTGGGAAGGTCTCTTGGAGTCATTTCTAAACAACTGCAGATTTCAAGATCATCAGTTAAAACAATTGTATGTAAGTACAAGTTATTCTACTGTGTCACCACTTTGCCAAGGTTTGGAAGAAGATCCAAACTGTCACCCTCAGATGAGGGGAAATTGGTTAGGATGTTCAGGAACAACCCAGGAACCACTAAGACTCAAGCCTGTCATCAAGTGGAAACTGCTGGGACACCAGCATTACTGTCCACAATGAAGCAAGTTTTATATTGACATGGACTGAGAGGGTGGTGCCCAAGAAAGAAGTATCTAGCTGCCCACATGGACAAACCAAACACCTTCTGGAAAAATGTTTCTATGGTCAGATGAGTCAAAAAAAATTGAGCTATTTGGTCACAATGACAAGAGGTATGTATGGAGGAGTAAAGGTGTGGCTTTCAAACCTGAGAACACTGTACCAGCTGTCAAGCATGGTGATGGTGGTATCATGCTCTAGGGCTGTTTTGCTGCTGGGTTGCTGGTACACTCCACAAAGCGAAAGGAATAATGAAGAAGGACTACCTCCAAATTCTTCAACTTCAACTCAAATCAACAGCTAGATGGTTAAAACTTGGACACAACTGGGTGTTCACAACCAAACACACATCAGAACTGGCTTTGGAATGAATAAAGCAGGCTAACATTGAGCTTCTGGAATGGTCTTCACAAAGCCCTGACCTCAACCCTATTGAAAATTTGTGGACTACTCCTAAAAGCTGGAAACCAGCCAATTTAAATGAACTCTACCAATTCTGTGTCATACGTCACTGTGCAGCAGGAAGGTTGCGGACCCAAATGCAGGACTTGGAGAACAGAGAATAAACTTAAGATCAGCTTTATTGCTGGAACTCAGAGAAAAACTGCAAAATACAAAACAAGGCTAGGCTGGAGCCAGAAATGCAAAAACTCTGAGACAAATGGGAAACCACAGAACTAGGGAGCACACAACATGAAGGAGGACGTGACAAAGAACTGAGGAAAACTGAGAGCTTAAATATACACGAGGTAATCAGGGAGAGAGGACAAAGCTGGGAAAAACAAGACATGGGTGAACGTAATCTGACTAAAGAGACATGGGGAAGCAAAATCTATCAAGAAACTATAGACTCAGATTATTATTTATTTTTTTGGATTATGCCACATAATCTAAAAAATAAAAAGCACAAAAATCTAAGAAAATAGAAAATCATAAATAAGAAAAACTCTTCCTGACCAAGAACACTGATCAATAACCCAGGATCATGACATTCTGCCAAGAAGAGTGGTCAAATATCCCATCAGAATTATGCCAGAAACTTGTTGATGGCTGCCAAAAGCATCTGATTGAGGTTCAGCCCACTATTTATCCAAATATTAGCATTTATCTATGTATATATTTGAGCCTGTATGTATACTTTTGACCCTCTGTGGATTAGAGAAAATCCTAAATAAATTCAAACTTTTTAAAGTCAATAAAGATGTGCATTGTACAACTACTCCACCTTGGAAAAAGAACAGCTCAAAGAAATCATTAAAAGCCCAAAATTACCATGACAATTATGCCCATACTGAGTGTATGTAAACTTCTGACTACAACTATACATGCAGCAGAGCATCCTAAAACATATCATCACTGCAACTCTTTGCCTTTCAGGCCTTCCTTTTCAAAGCTGGAGGAGTGGCTGGAGAACCTGCTGATGCACCTGGACATCGGTCTGCCTCTGCTCTCTGAGTTAGAGCAGCTCTGCAAAACTTTCTGGAAGAATAATGACCACGAATATTCAGAAAACACAAAGAACTGCACAGAGCTGGATGAATTTACTGAGAACAAAGACCAAAATCGCAAACTTGGCAGCCACACAAACCACGAGCAAAGCGCTCAAGCTGACCTTAATGTGAGGACTGGGTCACAGAGCACAAACCAGTCGTGCTGCAGGTCGATAAGCACAGACTTATGCAATAATGGCTGTGAAACCTATGAACACAAAAACCCTGCAGAACAACCAGGAGCCCAGCGTGAGGACTCACAACCAGTACCAGATGGGTCAAATGGGCCCAGAAGGATATGCAAAGCATTGTGGGACACATCTACAGAGGATGGCTCATTTCTCTGATCGATGATCAAAACATCTACAAAGCTCAGGGTTAAAGTTTGTGAAGATATTTGTGCCTTTTCAAAGTAAATTATTCATGAAGCATTTATGAAAGGAATGGATAAATGCAGGATCTTGTGAGATAATGTGTATGTATGTATGTATGTATGTATGTATGTATGTAGCTTGATAACGGCCTAGCAAATTACACTGGCCTCATTCTGCACTGTGAGCCAGAGAAAAACTCGTCTTTTTATGTGGTTATAGCTAGAGCCCATTGACATTTAATTCAACTCTTTTCATTGGCTAGTATTTTTTTTAGTATGTGTTAATGGAAAAGTGCATTAAAAAAGTGTCAGTGGATAGATAAAGTAAAGGCAAACCTGTTTATAAATTACCTCAAATGAATTCTGGTTTTTTGTGTGCTGCAGTTTGTCTTTACCCATCAACCAACAACATAAGCTAAATCTGGTTGTTTATCATGTGGGCTCTAGTTTCACTTTTGCTCAGAAGCTGCGGAACACATGTTACTTTATACTTTAAGCTGTACTGCATTAGTTATCAGAATGCCTTATGTATTTACTGCCGACAAAGTGTCAAACCACACCCAAACTCCTGAGCTGTGAACATTAAATCTACTACTGCTATTACTATTCAAATTACTATTTAGCAAAGATTTATGTACCAAAAAGAAAAATAGTCAACATTTTTGGCCTTCTTCTTAACAGATCACATATATATATATATATATATATATATATATATATATATATATATTTTTTTTTTTTTTTTTTTAAGTAAAAAGTCGAAACTGTTAAAATGAAGTTAATAAAGTTAAGACGTTCAGTTAACGGATCAGTTAATTTAACTGACTAAACTCTATAGCTGAGAAGTCTTTGTGAACAGAAGAGGGATCAATCTGCTTCAGCAGTGATAGCACATCTATGGCCATGGATTCAATGGGTGCAACTGGAGAGGCCACTGATGTGGATGGAGGGGAATTGAGGCTGATCTGATACCCTTGAGGACCAGTACAGGGGTTTGAGTAAGAACAGACGGTCTCCTGAGGCTGCAGCAGGAAGGAGGGGATCAAGGTGTTGCTGCATTGACAGTAGATCTTCTCCAGCGTCACCGAAGAAGGTTGCCTCTGTCTGGGCTTGAATTGGTCCAGCGTAGGAAGCCAATGATGTGCAGCTTGCATGAGAAGTAGGGAGGAACTGATTTACACAGGGACACTGACACTTGGCCTTTTGGGCTTCCTCTGCAGGTTTAGATGCAGATGCTGCAACACAAACAAAAATGTCATATGGTAATGGTGTATCCAGCAGGTAGCAGAATTTACCCTCTTTTAGACAAACACTGAAACTCAACATGCGACATCTGTGACATAAAAACAATATGCAGGTGAATAATCCTAATATGCCTGAATATTTCTGCTGAGACTCACAGAGGTCAGTAATATGTGGGAGAGCACAGTGTGAGAACAGGAGCTTACTGGGTTTGAAGAAGCAGCAGGAGGAACGGTGGCTGCTGTGGGGATGCCGTTTACAGGCCGCTGATGCAGCAGGTTCTGTGGAGGGAGGAAGGTTTAAAATTCATAATACTGGCACAGTGCAGCATTTCAAAGATCACACGATGAGCACCACAGAAACATACAGTATCTGTAGATTATTATTTCTAATACAATATGCAAAGTAGTTCATCAGTTATTGAAGAAAACAGCTGTTCTTTTATTAAGGATAAATCCTACAGTTCTTTCTTTTTTCTGTATTTCTTCAGTAGTAATTTTCAAGACAAAGCGCAAAGAAGGGGCGCCAGGCAGGGTTCTAAAAGTTAAATTATTAGAAAATTTGTGGTGGGTATGCGGTCCACTGAGTACTCTTCTAGTCCTTAGAGTCATGGATGCCATGACCTAACAACCCAGGTTTAAGAGAATATTAGGTGTGCCAAATGGAGTCTAACAAAAACTATGAGAAGACATTTGTTAAAATGATGTTTTAGTAATAATTTTTACTAGAAAGACACAAAAATGGCAACAATATCATTAAATTACATCACATCATTCTGTGATCAAACAAGACCCGACGTCCACTAGAAGGGACAGAAGATGAAAAATAAATAAACAACAATGTTGAAAAAAATATTGATGCAACTTGTTTCATTGAACCACAATACTTAAATTATCTAAAAAACATCAAAACATTTTTTCTTCTGGGTCTCAGGAGGCTATGCATGTCATGGCATTTTGGTTCAAAAGATTCAGTTAAGAGCACTTTGTGGACTTTTTTGAAACTGAGATGTCCCCACATGTGGTTGTGGACTTTGTTACTATACTGGGCTTTTAATTATTTCTTTAAACTGTTCTTTTTCCAGGGTGGAATGATTGTATGTGACTTGGATGCACAAGTTTGAATTCATTTTGGATTTTCTCAACTCAAATTTGCAGCTGCCCACATGGACAAGCCAAATGCTTTCTGGAGAAAAGTTTCTATGGTCAGATGAGTCAAAAATTGAGCTATTTGGCCACAGTGGCAAGAGGTATGTACGGAGGACTAAAGGTGAGGCTTTCAAACCTGAGAACACTGAACCAGCTGCCAAGCATGGCGGTGGTGGCATCATGCTCCGGGGCTACTTTGCTGCCAGTGATACTGGTACATCACATAAAGTGAATGAAATGATGATGGAGGAGGACTACCTTCAAATTCTTCAACTTCACCTCAAATCAACAGCTACAGCTGAAACTTGGACACAGTTTGGTGTTCCAGCAGGACAATGATCCCAAACACACATCAGAACTGGTTAACACATAGCTTCTGGAATGGCCTTCCAGTGGTTTGGGTTTTCCCTCAGTGTTCCTGCCACCCTTGTGCTTCTGTATCTTTGCCTCTTTGCTTCTGTGCCTTATGTCTGTCCTGTGGATTGTGCCCTTTGTTTTCTACCTGTTGTCTGTGAATATTATCGTTCCCCTTTGTTTTCCTGTTCAGTTCTAGTCTCGTCTCCGGGTTTAGTCTCTTTCCTGTATTGCTTATCGTTTATCTTGGTGTCAAGTTCATGTGTCTTAGTGTTGGTCTCTGTGTTGCTGCTTCCTGTTTTATTTTGAAGAGTCGTTGGTCCTTACTCTGTTTAGTTTTGCTTCATGTGTTTCTCTCCCAGCTATTTCCGCTTGTCTCATTACCTTGTGTATATATATTGCCTCAGTTTCCCTTTGGTCTTTGTCACGTCATCCCATCATGGTGGTGTGTTTGTCTGTTGCATGAAGATTCTTGGTTTTTGGATTATCTGTCCAAGTTCTTCTCCTTGGAGTCTCAAATAACACATCCTAGATCTGAATGAAGGAAATATTCTCATTGAATACTTTG
>JAMQGT020008824.1:0-37605 GCA_024447675.2 Pterophyllum scalare | reverse complement strand
TGCTGGATCTTGCAAAAGTACTTTATTTCTTTGTCCCATGTCCCTCCTGGGCTTTGGAGATTAACTGTGTGCACTAAGCACACATTCATGAGTCAAACACACCAGCCTCCATACACAGACACACTCACATGCAGCATACAGCAGTTTGAGTTCTTTTATAACCATCCTTCCTGACAGCCTGTTTCCAGACATCATAGAGGAGGTTCACTGTAGTCTCACTTACACTCATAAAGACACAGTGTGATCAGCTGATTTGCTTGCCGCAGCCACAATGTTTCCTGCTTTTGAGAAAAATGACAAGGGTGCTTTGTGTTTCTGTGGAGCGATGCAAATTGGCCAACAGCAGCCGCTACACATGGAAATTAAACACACACAGTGAGGAGATCCCTTACAGGACAGTGTGGCTGACTTTTCCAGTCCGGTTCCACTTGGTTCTGTTACAGCTGTGAACCAGTTAAAAAAAATGAGTCAATAAAAAACGTGTTTTCATTCTGATCTAGAAAAGTGACACAAAATAAGACAGCTCTCATGCTACCAAACTAAAGTACCTTACGCTCCTCAGTCACCAACCTTATTTAGGAGTAAAAACAAGCAGGCGTATGGAGACAGTTCAGGCTTACAAATACCAGTTCAGTGCACAATAGCTCACATTTACCCACCAGAATATGAGTTGTCCATCCTAGCACTGGGCTCTGTTACTGTTTGTTGTGGAAGCTGCTGAATAGCATTATATGCAGAGAAAATATCGTAAAGCGAACTTGATCTTTCCTTAGATCTGCTAACACAAATAAATCTAGACATTCACCATCAGCCTCCCTATGAATCCAATGCTGACTTCACCTCTATCATGTGACATAAAACAGTCATTTGTAGCTTACAACAGTAACTGTCTGGTGGTAATAACAGCAGAATAAATAGTGACCACAGGCTGACGAGTTTGTGATTAACTGTCCTCCATTTGTTAATGAATTAGTAAAAACTGCTAATTAACCCTACAGAATCACTGGTAATTACATGCAAGTGGAGAGGACAATAATTGCTAAGCTGTTTCTAAGTTCCCTCTCTCTGTGTGTGTGTGTGTGTGTGTGTGTGTGTGTCTTTAGTCTTGTGACTGCTCTGTAAAGTAGGTCTCCTTGTCCTTTGAAAGATTGTGATGGCAGTGAGGTTTTTATGTTAGCTGATTTTGGTAGGAGTCCGAAGTCATTAAAACAGAAGGAACTAAGAGCTACAGCTCTTTGAATACTGTAATCATCACATTGATGAAAGAGTGGAATTTTTAGGGTACTTCTCCATTCCTGGAAAACTCCTTGAAATTGTCTTCAGCACCACTGAGTTCTCCTGGAAAATAAGTTTGCCCTCAAGAATCTCTACACTATCAATATCAAAGGTACATGAGTGTTTCACAGGTTTCAATCTCTGCTGTATGTTGTCTTGATTCTCTCCACTTTCTAAAAACCTCTGATATAACAGTGCATTTTGGAAATAATAAAGTGGCACTGTGTTGGACTGGAGCACCGCAGTGGTGACGTTTCATTCTCTTTGCTTCTTGCTGCGTAGCATCAGTACACATATGAGGTGAATAAAATGGGACACTGCAGGGAAAGGGTGCTGCTGGAAGCACTTTATCTAGGCTAAGTGCTTTGTCTTACCTGCTGCTGCATCAAGGTGCTCACTTGGCAGGAAGGTATTTAGAATCCTTTGTTCATTCATTGGTGAGTGGTGGTCCAACTAATTAAAAGTCAGTTATTAGGAAGACCAGCTACAATTCATATCTAGCATGACATACCATGGATATCATGGATATGATGGAAACGGTTCTAGGATCTGTCAACTAACTGGCTTTACACACAATGTCCACATTTCACAAAAAGGCTGCAAGAAACTCTTTTCAAGAAATGCCCCTTTTCAACATGATTGCCACGAGTCAGTCTGCCTGTCTTTTCATTCAGGCTATACACACGTGTTCTCAGTGAAATGAGACTAACAGTTGAATTTGGACAAACTAGGTCTTTGGAGTTGGACTATATTGACCCTCTTTCAGAGGTAGCAGAGAGTAGCCTCTCAGGTATATGTCTAGACTGATGGATGGTGGCTGTTTAAGGATTACCTTCAGACCTAGTACAGATGGCAACCTAGAAAGTTTGGAGAGCAGTATTTGAATGGACTAGCCACTTCCTGTGTGGTTAGTCCAGTGTTAGCCATTTGCTTCTGAGGCATGAGTGACAGATTCATGTTAGCTTGTTTTAATTAAATGGCATCGAGTACCTCAAGTTCAATTTTCGCTCCGTTTTAAGCTCTGAATGGTCTCCACAGCTAATGAGTGTAAGACTATATGCCTTTATGTTGCTGTGTTATTCTTGTTTGTCCAAAAAGTACTTGTCCATTGTTCCTGCTTTGTGTTTGGCACTGGTCAGGCAGGTTTATCAGCAGTTTGTTTCATGCAGGTATATAAAATAAGCCCCCAAGATTTTTGGTGTTTAACATCTATGTCCACATGGAATGCAGGTTGGTCCAAAGAACTGGACAACAATCTCTCTGTAAAAACAGACATGGGAAATTACTTTTTAATTATTATTTGGAATAATTAAACCTGTGTGGGAAGCCAATGGCAAGACAGCTAGCCTGGCAGAGAGCATGCTGTATGGGGCTAGAATTGCCAAAGCATTCGGAATGTCTACTATCATGGAGGAAATTTCACTGGAATGGATGAGATGTCATGTTGTAGCTCAGTGTGCAGTCTAGTTTATGTTTCCATAATTATAAAGATGGAAGCTTCCATACAAATTTTTCAACTGTCATGTCAGATGAAGTGTGTTTTTTTTTTGTTTGTTTTTTACTTTTACATTTTACTGCTCAGTTTGTTGCTCATTTGCCATTTAATGTTCTCAGTAACTTTGTCTTGTTGATGGTGCTGGTAAAACTTCCAGAGGGCATTTTGGGGCAAAGTCAGCTCATGTTTTAAACAGTTTTTAGTAGAAGTGACTGGTAATTCTATACATGCAGTTTGTATATTCCAGTGACCACTGAAATGAGTTCATTTAAATAATAGCCTAAATACCTGCGAACAGACCTGTGATGGTTGCTGGCCTGGTTCTAGAAAGGTGACCAACTCCATCAAGTCTCTGTCAGCACACCCCCAACTTATAATTGTCGGTCTCATCAGTGGGCAAACTATTACGCTGGAGACACTGGGGCTGAAATTGTGAAAACATTTCAGAAATCTACAGAATTCAACCTTTGCTGTCATTTAGGTGCAATGACATGTTTTTGTATTTATTTTTATTTTGTTTATTATGTTACAAATAATCTTCTGAAACTGGCTTAAAACACACTTTCCTTGTGTCACGCCTTTCTGTCACACATAAAGCCACACACAGGGTTGGAACCCGAGTCCCTGCCCTCCACAATGGGAAGCTGGCCCTCTCCCATAATTAACGGTGACTTGTATTCCTTTGAGCTGGGGGGGGTGGGGGGGTGAACAACTTTGAGAAAGAGAGAGAGAGAGAGCGAGAGGGAGGGCGAGAGTGTATGCTCCTCCCCGTCTCCTCCTCCCTTGCTGACGCGCTCTCTCTCTCAGCTGAATCTCAGCAGTGTCGACTTTGAAACTCTTGAAACTCTCAGTCTTTGTCAGTCCCATCAAGAAGTTGACGAGCTGGTTAGCAACTGAGTCAGACGTGCTGGAGGGAGGCGTGTCTGAGTGTGTGAGGGAGTGAGAAGTGTGTGTGTGTGAGTGTAGGATGTGTGGGTGAGCAAGAATGAAGCGAGGCTGTCGTTGCTGTGGATGGGTCCTCACCCGCTGCTGCTGCTGCTGCTACAACGGCACAGGTGCGACACGATAGACACACATTATATTTGTGTGCGGCCATGTGAATCTGTACTGCGCACTAGCATGTGTTTCATATTTACGTGTGTGTGTGTGTGTGTGTGTGTGTGTGTGTGTGAGGGACAGTGTTCTGAAACTGTGGATGAGACAGAGTAACTGAATACATCAATTTTAGACAAACCAAGATACAGACAGAAAGAAGACTGTGTTCTTGATTTTTTTTTCTCTTTTTAAAATGTCAGTGAAAACTCATGTGAATTCCAAATGAAGTGTGAAAAGGGAAGTTGTGTGGCAAACAGACAGAATGTGTAAAAGGGCAGTTTCTTTTTTTGTCTGTCTGGAGAGTCAGATGTTGGATTGAGCAATCATTGTGCTGCTGCACTATATGTGTGTGTGTGTGTGTGTGTGTAAAACAGGTTTTCCTGTAATGACATTGCTTCTACCTCTGAGTCTTTTTCTAATTAATCAAGACTGGGATTGAAGTAGGAGTCATGCCTAATTTTGTTGAATTCTGATTTTTCATTTCCTCTGCATAGTTGTTTAATAATAGTAGTTTAAAGCTCATCTTTCTCAGCCGTTACACTTTATTTTGTTTTTTTTAAATGAGCAGTTCCTAGAAGGTTTAGCGTTTGAACCTTCCTGTGAGGAGTGTGCATGTTCTTCCTCTGGTTTTTCTGGGTTGTCCAGTTTCTGTCCACAGTCCATAATGTGTATGTTAGGTTATCTGGTGACTGTCAGTTGGCCATAAGTGTGGATATGATGCAAAAAATGAATGTGGCTTGTAAAGCTCTTTGAGTGGTCAGTAAAATTAGAAAAGTGCTGTATAATGTTTTATATTGCTATTTGTAATTAATAGGTGTCAGTATAGCAGTACTAATAGGTATTACCAAAGTTGATTACTTGGATTAAGATGATGAGATTTGTGTCACAGGCTTTCTGAAATTTCCACCAAAAAACAAAGCGGCGTGAAATATACATGAGTACAGTACACCTGTGTATCTTGGCTTCTTTCTCACCACTAGTTTGAAATATGGTATTATAAGGTTTAACACCTTTTTCTGATCAGCACTCTGGCAGCTACGATTCTTCATCCGCTGTCCCTTTAACAGTGTGTGAACAGTATGTGCAGGTTTGTATGCAGCCATAACTGGCCAAAGGTTAACCTGTGTGTGTGCCCGTATGTGTGTACATAATGTGGAGTTTGGCCAACAAGCCTCTGATCTCCATGTTAGAAGTTATGTAGACTAGAGTGCACTGATTGGCATGTAGCTGAACTGGTCACACTAGTTTCAGTTAATTGTTTTGACACATTTACATTAGCTTGTGTTTACTTGCCGTCCACCCCAATAGTGGCTTTAAGACAACATGATATGGGCACAAAATATCCCAGAGACAATGTTCTTCTCCCCACAGCAAGGCAAAGTGGATCAATATGGACCTACATTATGCCTGTGCGAAAGGTGGCAGCCTATGATTGCTTGGAGATGAAAGTATAGTATCTCAGACAAGAATCTAGGACTCATCTTATTCAACCATCCACATTTAAAGGCTCTGACAGGACTAAACCTGAAAGATAGTGTTTGATCCACCCATGACCTGCATGAGTGCGGTGTGGATGCTCTCCTGTTGTCTGCATGGGGTTCCTCCCGCAGTCCCAAAGCATGGTTATGTTGACCAGTGGTTCTAATTCACCCACACTTTGTGGCACCTCAGCAATGGATCAGCAACCGTGTCTCAGCCAGTGACAGCTGTGATCAATTAAACTGTTTAGGGAATCTGAAAACTCTCTTGTCATGTACGGAAATAGGAAGCTTGTTCTTGATATCCCATGTTCTTACACACACACACACACAGAGACACTTCCTCATTCACTCGTGCAAAGACTGAATAATTGACTTCTCTGGGCTTAAAGTGATCCTGCGTCCCATCCATTGGCCATTAAACCTGAAAATGAGCAGGAAACTGCTCAGATCCCAAGAGAAACAAACACACACACACACACACATACACACACATCTCTGAACAGAGATAATGGACAGAGGCAGCATTATGCTGCTTCATCAGCTGTGATTCAGTGGTTTCAGTCTCATCCAACCTAAAGCTGAGATTACATCTGTTTTGAAGGGCCAACTGATTGTTCTGAAAGAAAAGTATCTAATTTTAGCACAAAGTACATACCTGGTGCAGATGGAGCTGATGGCTTAGTAGTGACAGCACATACTGTACATTCTTTGAATTCTTGGAAATGTGGTAAAGCAATAGTATGTGTTGTAACTATATCTTGGTTCCAGATATTACAGGAAACACTTAGAAACACTCTTAGTATCACAAATAAAATGGAAATTGAGCTCCAGTGAAGAGGATAATTTTCTGGTGAACCATTACATAAAGGCTTTTCCTCAGTGGAATAAAGAGCTTCTGCTTCACCTCTGCCTGCCACTGAGAGCTGATTTTACTGACACTCAGAAAACCCTGTCATTAAAAAAAAAAAAAAATGAACATGAGTAAAATATGTGACTGTTTGGTGTTGAATTGCTGCAGGGACATGATACTGTGCTCCAATTCCCTTAGACACCTCCTGATGCAGGATTTCCATTAGTTATCCACCTGTTCAGTCTCTGGATGCAGCTCGAGCTAAGTTATGTGGTTTTTGTTCACTTCTTGCTCCAAAAAGCAAACTGTGGCCATGTTTAAAATGAAGAGTACAGAAAACAATGGATGATGTCACAGTGGCTTTATCATTTTATATATAGTCGTGTTTTCAGTGACAGACACCACTACTGGGGTCCTTCAGTAAATATGACATTTTTGTCTTAGCCCACCCCAACAGTTTGGCCTTAGTCCCCCCACTAATAAGCCTCTTAGACTATTATTAGATATTGTCTCTGTCTTTTCTATCTTTCACTGAACAATGCTTAATGTGTTGATCTTCTGAAAGTGTGTTCACATTTGGTCTGTCTGTTCATGCTTTGGATATCTCATCCAGTTTTACCCCACACTCTACCCCACTAGTGACCTTCAGTGTAGCCATGATCTGATGCTGAGAAGGTCTTATGTTATGCTGGAAAGTAATGAACAGTGACTGCAGATAGGTTCCTTTTAACAACTGTCACCTGAACAGTACTTAAATGTAAGTATACAACTTTCTAAACTGTACAAAGGAATTAACACGGTTACTGACTTTGCTTTAAAAACCATACTAGAAAAACATTTTTCAGTGTTTGGAAATGTTTCCATCCATCCAGCCATTTTCTTCCGCTTATCCGGGGCCGGGTCGCAGGGGCAGCAGCCTAAGCAGAGAAGCCCAAGCTTCCCTGTCTCCAGCCATTTCCACCAGTTCATCCGGAGGGACACCAAGGCATTCCTAGGCCAGCCAAAAGCTATAATCTCTCCAGCGTGTATTGGGTCTACCCCAGAGCCTCCTCCCAGTAGGACATGCCTGGAACACCTACCCAAGAGGCACCCAGGAGGCATCCTAATCAGATGCCCAAATCACCTCAACTGGCTCCTCTCGATGTGGAGAAGCAGCAGCTGACTCTGAGCCTCTCCCAAATGGCCACACTCCTCACCTTATCTCTAAGGGAGAGGCCAGCCACCCTTCAGAGGAAGCTCATTTATATTTGTGATCTTATTCTTACAGTCACCACTCAAAGCTCGTGACCATAGGTGAGGGTAGGAACGTAGATCAACTGGTAAATCAACAGCTTTGCTTTCACGCTCAGCTCCCTCTTCACCACGACAGATCGATGCAGCGTCCGCATCACTGCATAAGCAGCCCCGATCTGTCTGTCGATCTCCCGCTCCCTTCTCCCGTCACTCATGAACAAGACCCCGAGATACTTGGACTCCTCTACCTGGGGCAGGAAGTCGTCCCTGAGCCGGAGAGGGCACTCCACCCTTTTCCGGGTGAGGACCAGAGATTCTGAGATTCTGAGGCCACCAAGGCAGAAGCCTTCTGCCACATGGCTATGCCTAGAAATTCTGTGCATAAAAATTATGCACAGAATTTATGACAAAGGGCAGCCCTGGTGAAGTCCAACACCCACAGGAAACGAGTCCGGCTTATTGCCTGACTATACGGACCAAGCTCTCACTGCAGTTGTACAGGGACTGAATGGCCCGCAACAACGGGCCAGACACCCCATACTCCCTCAGGACCTCCCACAGGATACCCCGAGGGATGCGGTCGAATGCCTTCTCCAAGTCCACAAAGCACATGTAGACTGGATGGGCAAACTCCCATGCACACTCGAGCATCCTCGAGAGCATAAAGAGCTAGTCCAGGATGAATCCACAACCAGAATGAAAACTGCACTGTTCCTCTTGGATCTGGGGTTCAACTAATGGACAGACCCACCTTTCCAGCACCCTGGCATAGACCTTACTGGGGAGCCTGAGGAGTGTGATCCCCCAAAAGTTGGAGCACTCCCTCTGGTCTCCCTTCTTAAAGATGGGGACCTCCACCCTGGTCTGCCAATCCAGTGGAACTGGAATGCTGTCGAAGGTCTCCAGGAGGTGGGAGTTGAAGAGCTTGCGGACTGGGGCTTCTGCCAGGCGTTCCCAGCCAGGTCTTTCCAGCATTCCCCCCCCACCTGATCCAACTCACCACCAGGTGGTGATCAGTTGAGTGAAGAGAGGAGCTGAGCTGTCAAGTGTCTAGAACATATGGCCGCAGATCTGGTGATAAGATTACAAAATGGATCATTGACCTGTGACCTAGGGTCTCCTGGTGCCATGTGCACTTATGGACCTCCTTATGTTTTAACATGGTGTTCATTATGGAAAAACTGTGGTTTGCACAGAAGTCCAATAACAAGACACCATTCGGGTTCATATCAGGCAGGCCTTTCCTCCCAATCACGCCCCTCCAGGTCTCATTGTCATTGCCCACGTAAGTGTTGAAGTACTCCCAGTAGGACGATGGAGTCGCCAGATGTAGCACCCTCGAGCATCCCGCCCAGTGCCTCCAAAAAGGGTGGGTACGCTGAACTGTCATTCGGTGCATAAGCACAGACAGTCAGGACCCGTTTCCCAGCCCGAAGGCACAGGGAAGCAACCCTCTCGTCTTACCAGTGAAAACTCCAACGTACAGGCAGCAAGCTGTGGGGATATGAGAATACCCACCCCAGCTCGTCGCCTCTCACCAAGGGCAAATCCAGACTGGAACAGAGTCCAGCCCCTCTCCAGGAGACTGGTCCCAGAGCCTAGGTCATGCGTTGAGGTGAGCCCAACTATATCTAGCTGGTATCTCTCAACCTCACACACTAGCTCAGGCTCCTTCCCCACCAGAGAGGTGACAGTCCACGTCCCAATAGCCAGTCTCGATAGCCGGGGATCGGTCCACCAGGGCCTCCACCCTTGGCCACCGCCCAACGGACACTGCTCCCGACCCCTATGATGCCTCCTGCAAATGGTGGGCCTACAGGAGGGCATGCCCATGTTGTCTCTTTGGTCTGCGCCCGGCCGGGCACCACAGGCCAATGCCACCAGAAGCTCTCCCACAAGCTACCCTCCCTAGGCCTGGCTCCAGGATGGGGCCCTGGTAACCCTATCCCGGGCAGGGTAAACCGTTCCCTATTTGGCATTTCCATAGGGGTCTTCTGAACTGCTCTTTGTCTGGCCCCTCCCCCAGGCCCAATTTGCCATGGAAGACCCTACCAGAGAGACAAGCCCCCGGACAACAGAGCTCTTGGGATCACTGGGACACACAAACCCCTCCCCCACGATAAGGTGGTGATTCACAGAGGAGTTGAAATGTTTCTAAATCTTCAAACTGTTCCTGCTGAACTCTCTCACTGTTGAAGTGAGAGTGTTTACTTTGGTTTGACTGACAGTGTCACATCCAAACAGCATGTGTGAAGTTAAATAAAGTGATAATAGCTACGACACAGACCGCTCCAATACAAAACAGTATGCACTTATTTCAGAGACAAAAAAACTTTAGAAAATGATTCAGTGTGTGACTTCAGAAGCTAGTCCAAGTGTTTTAAAAAGCTGATCTTTTGGATATGTTGTGACTACATTTTGGTAACAAGCATACTTTCTATATTGTAGAGTCATGTTGTCGAGTTGGGAAAAATGTGTCGCTGTAGAGAAACGACTACTGAAACTGAAAATTGGGAGATGTTCATTAAAGTGAGCAGTTTTTGCCTTTTTGCTGATGAATGTTGATGTTTGTGACATTCTCACTGAGAGGACTAGAAATGATTCTGTGTTAAAGGGAAAGGGTGGAGCTCCACTGCTACTCCTTGTACGACTGCTGCTATCGCTGATACTGCTGACTGTGAATCAGAAAGCAACCCTGCAAATAGTTCAGGTGAGAGGACAAAAACAGAGAACAGTGCCTTATACAAGTCTACTACAGAGATCTTATTCAGTCAGAGCAGGAGTCTGTTTCTCTATGATTCTTATGTAATCTAATTGTGATGTATGGTACTGTAATGCTGCTGCTTGAGCACTCGATTAAAGCTCCTTTTATCTGTATAGCTTCCTTTGATCAAGGACCATGGGGACTGTGCATGTAGATCTCTGCTGAAATCTGATGTTTGCAATTATGCTGCCAGCAATTCTCCATTTCACCATCTTAATGTCATATAAAACCTGACTGTGCAATGAAAAAGAAAAGTCCAGATAAGTAATGAAAAAAGAGCTGTTAGTTCTGCAAATGCATCCAACGTCTGAAAGAACACTAATTGGTAAATGGGTTTGGCAGCTCAAAATTCACTCCACACCATTTTCACCTAAGCTAGATATTTTCTGTGGTTGTTTGCAAATCATATGCATCCACTGTCATATGATGCCATAATAAGAAGTTGGCCATTTAGTTTAAGTACTTAGAGTGGTGGTTGTCTGTAAAAGAGAGGGAGAGAAAGGGAGAGGTATGAGAGGAATGCTATCGTTCCAGATTACTGTCTCTTCCTGTCATTGATGACAGGAGTAGTGTAGGCAAGCACAGGAAATTAAAAGTGCAGTGTTAGTTTCAAATACTGTGCAAAAGCGCTATAAGGGTATTTACCTACCTCCTTCAAGAAGTTGAAAAGAGATACTGGTAGTAACTTCTGTGAACGGTCTCAGAAACCTGGTAGCATATAGTTGCACGTGAAGACCATAAACAACAGAAGAGAAAACAAGAAGTCAGGTAATGAAGGGAGATGTGTGCGTGTGTGTGTGTGTGTGTGTGTGTGTGTGCGTGTGTGTGTGTGTGTGTGTGTGTGCCTAGCTTAGTGGGTCTGAGTTTCAGTACTGTTTAGTCAATAGAGCCATTCATGGACGAAGTGTGTGTGTGTGTGTGTGTGTGTGTGTGTGTGTAGTGTAACTACAGAATGAAGCCATGGTTATCTGTTTGAGACTGAAACAAAAACCTTGTTCTGCTGCTTTAATACTGCTAGGTTAGTATATATAGAGAGAACCTCATGTCTCAGTGTGGGTGTGTGTTAGTGTGTGTGAGAGAGTGTGATTAAATATAGTGAGTGATGGGAATTTAAACAGCAGTCTGTCTGTCTGTAGAACAATAGCTTCCTTGTCGAGTCTCACCTGACTTTGGCCCTGTGGCTGACACCACAGTTCTGTGTAGTCTCCACACTGCTCACCATTACTATCCTTGCAGTATTATCACTGCCTTTACATTTCCAGCTTAGGATCTCAGTCATTCATAATCACTGGTTAATTACATTTCTTCTTAAAAAGCAGGAATAATGGATGAAAATTTCATATTAGACATATTATACACTGCTCAAAATTTGAGAGGAGCACATTTTAATTACAGTATAGCATCAAATTTATTAAATTTCAGCTGGTCAGCTAAGTATCAGAGGGGGTTGTTAATCAGTTTCAGCTGCTTTGGTGTTAATGAAATTAACAACAGGTGCACTAGAGGGGCAACACTGAGACAGCCCCCAAAAAGGAATGTTTTTACAGGTGGAGGACACTCACATTTTCCCCTCCTCATCTTTTCTGACTGTTTTTCACTAGTTCTGCATTTGGCTAGGGTCAGGGTCACTGCTGGCAGCATGAGGCCATACCTGGACCCTACAGAGGCTGCACAGGTAGTCCACCTCCTCCAGGCTGGCACATGAATATGTGCCATTGGCAGAAGGTTTGCTGTGTCTCCCAGCACAGTCTCAGAGCCTGGAGTTGATTCCAGGAGAGCTGGACAGGCCTGTAGGCCACTGGTGTGAATGTCTCTGTTAATCAGAAACAGACTTCATGAGCGTGGCCCTAAGCCCAACATCCTCTACTGGGCCATGTGCTCACTGTCCGGTGCTGTGGATTTGCATTTGCTATAGAATATTAGAATTGGCATGTCCATGCACTGTGCTTTTCATAGATGAGAGCAGGTTCACCCTGAGCACATGAGACAGGAGTGAAAGGGTCTGGAGAAGCCGTGGAGAACGTTATGCTGCCCGTAACACTTGTCACGGACCTCTACAGGTTAGGCAACGGCACACTCACTCCCATTAGGGATCGGGACAAAATCCTTTTACCCACCGTCAGACCCTATGCAATGGGTCATGGGTTCCTCCTGATGCCAGGCCTCATGTGAGTATGCAGGCGATTCCCCCAGGCCACCAACAGTCCTGTCATTAGGAGCACTGACATTGTCAGGCATGCATACAGTACAAGCACGTAGGGGCCACACAAACTACTGAGTACCAATTTCAGTTGCTGCAATGAAATGTCAGCAAAATGGACTCGCCTGCTGCATCATTTTTCACTTTGATTTTTGAGGTATCTTTGAATTCAGCCCTGTGTAGGTTGCTCATTTTAATTTCCTTAAAATGATGTGGCATCCTTTGGTTCCTAACACGTTACCCGGTCTATATCAGTATAGACATCCACCATTCGAGATCTGATGTGATTATTCTGAATGTTGGGCACTTTTCATTCCTCTTCTTAACCAGGATTCCAGGCAAAAGCTGCGATCGTCCTTCATAGTGCATCATGATTTTAATAACAGTTGATGACAGTAACACATATGTCACAGTCCTTACCTTTGCTTTGGAGCTAGTATACGCCCCCCCAAAAAGCACAGGTAATTAATACATAAAGTATGTGATGACCTCTACAAAGAAAAATAAAAAGCTCAATAAAGGTGTAAGAATGGCAAAATAGCAGAGCATATTACTCTTGTTAACACACAAATAATTATCTTATCAGCACATTGTTAACTATCACTCACATCATGGCACAATATAGTGGTAAATTAGTAGAAATTATACAGACTTGTCATTATTGAATTGTATATTAGTGTCTTGATACACTTCTGTAAATCCTGTAGACACCAATTTTGCAGCCGTTCAGTGATTTAAAACATGTTCACTCTGTTATTTCTTTCAAGCTTTCAAGCCCCTGTCGTAGCTTCTTTAGCAGCCTTGTTGGTGGCTTTTTTGTTTGTTTTAGACAATAATTTCCCCTGTGGGATCAATAAAGTATCTAGCTAGCTTTTGTTTAGACCTCAATTGTTTTTTCTTTTTTTTCTTCATGAACTTGTTTAAAAAAAAAGATAGATTGTTTGTCCCATATCTTGTTGGTTGTGGGCCAAAGAGTCGCCTCAGGAATATTGTTTCTGTCATCCCGTAAACTGACAATAGCCATCATGTAGTTCAGAAATGATACTAGAGTGGAGTGCAGCCAGACTGCAACAGAACAGCACTTTATCACTTAGTACAGAAATAGAAATATTTGCATTTAACCCAGCTGCTCAACACCAAAGCAGATTTTGTGAAAGACACCCAGTACAAGCAGACTGAATCTCTGTAACTGTGATATTAACTTTGGTTGTGTGATGATAGCCCTGACATCAACTCATTCCACCTTAAAAGCTGCCGAAAGCCACAGGCTGCCTTCAAATGGCCTAGTGAAGTCAATGAATTTTTTTTCTTGGTTATACAATAATTAAAGATGGAAACTCGGCATACTGTCCTTTCTTGTGTCTATCATCAAACAGTTAGTTATCCTAGGTACTGCAGTACTGTGCTGAAGTTAACTAACCTTTTCTTTTTCTGTTTGACAGAATTGGTTGCACTTTTACTACTTTCACACTTTCAGTACTGCAATACTATACAAACTGTTTTTCTTCTGTCCACCTTTTGGTGTCTCACTACACAGAAACTGTTCATTTCTTACCCAGGCTTTAAGGAACATACTATGGAAACCTTTTTTAATTATTTATTTATATCTCGAGCTATGACATAACCTTCTGGCAGACCATTACTAATTTATGAGTTATTAAACCACTCTCAGGAAAAAGAGACAGAGAGAGGGAGGGGGGAGAGAGGTGGTCAAACAGGCAGAGACGCTGTGATCTATTCATAAAGGCTCAGTTGTAGCTCATTGGTGTTTGGGAAATTTGCCGCTTTGGAAATCCTCCTAAACAATCTACAGCCTAAGCATGCATGTGTATGCTTGTCAGTGGTGAGCTCTCACACTTAAACAAATAGCACCACAACCCTGCTCGACATGGCATTAAGTTCAAGGCTTTTCATGCATGACGACATGCCGTTGTCTGAGTCAGCTGTGTGTGCGTGTGTGGGTATGTGCGTGCACTCAGGAGGTTTCATAATAAGCTTCTGTGGTTAACCAGTTGTCAAGGGCACTCAGTGACTACCACAGGTTGTGCTGAAACACACAGGTGAAGCGGTGACCTATGACTCTTAAAAACACATGACTGACTTTGCACCAGTCATAAATGTTTGGCTTTCCCAGTCTTCACGTGTGCTGCGTTCAGTGAGGTTAAGGTCAGGTGAGTGTGGACCAAAGTCACTGACACTGAGCACTTTTTGGTTTCCTCATATGGAAGCTCAGGGATGTGTTTGGGTTCATTATCCTGCTGCAGTTATTAATCGTATTTGTGTCATAAGTTTGTGTCTGGAGGGATAAAAAGAGAAACACAGACCCCTCAGTAGCACTGGGTGACCTTGGATCCTGTGTATTTATCTCTGCTATGCTGCTGGATAACAAGTTAAACAGTCACCTCCAGTACACACTCATCAACCCAAGTGCTACACAGTATGAAGAGGAGACATGAAGCTGGGAGATTTCAGGAAAAAGATCTTTGTCACACAAAAATGTTTCTGAGCTGAAATGTAATAATTGATTAAATTACATTAAAATTCAATGTCAGCTATAGAAAGTAAAACAACACAATTGCTATAAAATAAGCAATATGGCTTTAGCTATTGCATGATCTCTTTAGAGTAACTTCCAGAAAACCTTTGTTCTTGGTAACACCACAGCCTGTGCTAGCAACCAGCTAACTGGCTAACCGGTCTCCATGTGGGCTACTGCTCTGGAAAGCAAATGTTATTGTGATTGACAAGTCATTTACCAATGAGCATACCACATATAATCCTCCATTTTGAAACATAGTATGACCAGAGTTTACAAAATAGACTTAATCTTCCTTTCAGTATGATCCAGAACAAGTGACAGAGTCCATAAACTCAGTGGGAACGTGTTTACAGGTCTGACCTGTAGAGGCATTTTTCCATAGTTTTCTATGGTGCTGAAACCATACCTATTATAATCTGGTGGCCTTCATTTAGAAAGCAGGTTCAACATACTTATGCACTGGCTTCATTTTTTTTATACTGTCTGTGGGGAAAATGCAGCACCATCAATATTCCCTTTTGCATATTGGTGGTGTTGCTGAGCTCTGATCACTGTGTAATATTTGTGATTTTATTGTTGATCCTACAGTTAGTAACATGTCAGAAAAATGAATGTCACATCTGCACCCCAGAAACAGACTATTTGTGTATGAAAATGACACATTCAAATAGCTACTATTTCAATGTGCCTTGGGAATCTTACGCATACAACGAATTCCACAGCAGCCGCTATCCATAGCTGCCAGCTGTGTGAGAGCAGCTGATCGAGCACACTCCTGATGCATGACTGCTTCATTCTTCCACTTATTCACATGGTCAGATGTGCTTCAATGTTTCTGGCTGCACAAGTGGAAATCAAACAGGTTCTCTAAACTAAAGTCTAGATGAACATCACAGAAACCACCAGCGATGGACAAGAGCAGGAATATAGGCCTAAATAATTAACTAATTTCACTTTGACATTTGTTTCTTGCTCCCTGCTGATCTTCACACTTTTCTCTCTTAAAAGGAATCTTGTCATTTGTGTTAATTAATGAATTAAAATTCAAAATAGGCAGCTCAGTGCATTAAATAAAGGGCAGCACGTTGGAGCAGTGGTTAGCACTGTTGCCTCACAGCAGGAAGGTACTGGGTTTGAACCCAGTGCACCTGTGTCTGTGTTGGTTCTCTCCAAGTACTCCAACTTCCTGCCACAGTTCAAAGACATGCATGGGGTTAGGTGAATTGGTGATTCTGAATTACCTGTAGGTGTGAATGGTTGTCTGTCTCTACGTGGTAGCCCTATGACAGACTGGTCCAGGGTCCTGCCTCTTGCTTTATGACAGCTGGGATGGGCTCCAGCCCCCCCGATGACCCTAAAATTGGGTAAATGGAAGAAAATTGATAGAAATTCAAAATACCAAAAGAACTGCAAACTAACATGACACCACAGCAAAGGGAGGAGGAGTTTACCTGCCACTTGGGAACATGTGTCTGAAATGGCAGCCTTATCAGATGAGGCAGCAGCTGCTAAACAGATGCTTCTTTGTGACATAATCACTCATCTGGATCTCTCAGTACTTTTGTTGATTACCAAGACCCAGAACACGATGCTGTTGTGCCTGCACATTTGTAATGCTTCTCTAGTTTTGTCCCCATTAAAGCAGATATTTGTACAGTAGCTGGTAAAGACGTATTTGAAAGGTTTCACTGTAAATTAAGGCCGATTTAAATGCAGATTAAAACAACGGTGCTGACAAGTAAGTCTAGATTTGCTGCAATTCAATTTTGTACTCTGAAATGTGTCCCAGACATAGAACATCTCAAATGGCCAGTTTAAATACATATTCAAAGCCTGAGCCTCCATATTTTCAATTAAGGATTCATATGTTAAATCTTTAGGGATTATTGGTGCTGTGATATGACGCTTGGACCCAGTACTGGTGAACTTCTCAGGATGGCACATTCACACAGAGATAGGAGGACCTGATTTGTTGGAATGCCTGATTGATGGCATTGATGATATTGCAGTGTGTGGATTTATTCCTTTCAGCTGTAAGTACTGAGTATGCAGTAGTTGAGTGGGATGGCACAGTGTGTGGTACCAGATGAGAGTTCCTCCTTTTTACTTGAACCGTAAAGAACTGTACGCACAGGATTTATTTTTTTCAGAAAATAGCATGGCTGTGCAGACAATAAAAAAGAGAATCTATATTTTCTGATACGAGGGGAAGATCTCAGGTCAGAAGAAAGAGGTTAAATCCACACATCACTTTAGTTTTTTGCATACTCAGCATTTATCAAGTGATGTATTTATCAAATTCAAAGGAGTCTGACCATGATACATATGAGGTTTTTTAAAGCTATATTTAGACTTAAGAATCTCACTGTTTCGATGTTTGCCAGAGCATCTGTGCTAATGTGCTCCTGGAAATACGGGCTAAAATGTTGTTTTCATCCACTTTTAATTGATTTTTTTATTTTTTTTAAATGAAGGCTTATCAGGTCTTAATAAAATGTCATGTGACTTCTTTCAGAAAACTATACTGTTGGCAGCTCTGATGGGAAGACAGAGTCAGTGGTTAACCTTCAGCCGCAGCCATCCCTCAGCTCCCTGCAGTCCAGCTCTCCCGGTCCCAAACGCTCCGGAAACACCCTGAGAAAGTGGCTGACCAGCCCAGTCCGCCGCCTCAGTGGCAGCTCTGTCAAGAAACTCCCCAATAACAAACAGAAGAAGCCAGGTAAGGGGGGCAGAAATAGAACTCAGGGTGCTGGTCATGATGACTTATTGAAGGCAGATTTATGAACTGTAAATCTATTGACTAACAAACCCTTCACTTCAAAGTCCTTTAATTTTTTGTTTGTTTTTTCCTGTTTGCTGATTGAAACAGTATTAAATACGGTTTTAATTATGTTAAACTTTTTTAAAAGTTACTTTAATTTCTTTATTTGCTTTCCAAGTTCCTGCTTGCAGCTTCATCACCATTTGTAAGTAACAAAATGATGCATTCCTAGCAAGAGTGTTCTGATCTCTGATTCACTCCAGCTCCCGCTGTGAGATGTGTAAAAGAAAGTTAAGAGGAGTGCCAGCTGGAACAGTCTGCCGACATGGTTTCTTTTGCAAATAAAGAGTCTTTTTGGAACCAGAAGGCATGTTGAAGAGCAGCAGCCCAATTCTGACAGAAAAACAGCCAAAGCACAAGAGCCACAGCGAAAATACAGCAATGGGGAAAGTTTAGATAGAGTAAGCCACTGATCAGTCTTGAAAATGAACATAGGATAGGGCAAAAGCAAGTGCCGCTGATGACAAAGAAAGTCCTTTAAACTGTAAACAGTAACCTAAATGAATGTTGAGAGGTGGCAGGTGGAGCCCAGAGAGCCCAGGAGTGAACGAATCACAGTCCACAGTTCATAGCAGCCTTGGCCTAATCCGAGCTGACAGCCATCCACATAATGCCTAAAAGATGTGCGTGCTTGAGTATTAAACAGACTGTTTGATTAACAGGGCCAGGAACAGGAAGAGAGGAGAGCAGGAAGAGTATTGACCTCGGCCAGCCCTGACTTCACCTTGCAGGATGATGTCATTGATGAGGTAAGCACTAAGTTGGGGTGGTGGTTTTATGATCAGTGTTATAGAATTAGTGACTGTTGAATAAAACATTTAAAGTTTTCTACTCTAACAGTTATTAACATGCTTGAAAGCACAAAGGATCCCCTGCCAGTTTCAAGCATCCTCTGTTTATCTTTAAGTATACCTTTTTTATTTCTACTATAAAAAAATGTTTGAAATTGTTTGTCTTATGCAATGTGTAACACAACACGGCTGTATCCACCTTGTTGCAATCCCGATGCTGTTTTAGTTTCTGCTTGGCACAAATACATCAACTAATACGGTCATTTATATAAAATATGCCAAATCACCACATGATCTGGGACGCTAACATCTCAACAGAAATGTGTATAATACAACACAGATTTTACTGTTTCTCTTATCAGCTGTGATCTGCAGAGTTTAAACGTTAACATGTTGTGGAGTTGTACTGTATACAGTAACTCATTTACATAAACAGATGAGGTTCCTCTTTCTGTGTGAAAAGGTTTTCTCTCTGACAGACACACACCCACGCACAAACATGTGATCACAGTCGTGAATCACTCCCTCATTACTGAGTGTGTTAATGTGCGTTACACTCCCCAGTGTTAAAGCTGAAAAAGGAAAAGTGTATGCAGTCTTCCTCAGCTTCTAAATTGATGAGTATGGTGACCCTTCTAGAATTATGCCAACTATTATGGGATGCTGTATCCACAGAATTGGAATCTTTTGGGGGAAAAATGTTTCTATTTGATTGCTTCAGAGCATTTATTGAAGAGCCTGACCAGAACCACAAGGAGTTATAACTTAGAAGTATGTTTCATCATTGCTTCCACAAATGATATTAAATAAAGCATGACTCAGCACTGTCGTGCTCTGTTACTGATGTCAGACTGATGTGGAAACTGATTTTACGGAGAGTTGAAGTTTCCAGGTGTAAATGGTAAACAAAGGTTCGTCGTGAAGATGTCTGACTCACGGACTGCACAGTCATGTTGTGTTTTACAGGTCAGTATGGATACGACGGTACATAATCAGCTGGTGTTGCCATATTTCTGTCCTTTTCCTCTCTCAGGGAGCCATCAGTAGAGATGTCAACTTCCCATCTAAAACATCTGGGATGCAGAGTGGTGGGGAGGAGGAGCAGGATGAAGATGCCCAAACTCCTCTGCCCCCCCCTATGGATATCATCAAGAACCCCTCAGATCCTGATGACAAGGTAATTAGGGAGAAGAGAAGCCGATACTGTTACTAAGCTTTTCACTTAGATAAACTGAGGTTAGCACTCAAACTGCTGATGGCCTAAGACCTCTTAAGATCCACAAGGTCACAACCCAGCTAGAGTTATAGATTTGGTTTAGGTCCACCCCTTGTTACAGAATTGTCACTAATAAGAATACTCGATACCCTGTGGTTTACCTTAATCTTCGTCCTAGTCAGCTGGGCTTTAACCCAGGAGTCAGGGGTGGAGCTCTTCCTCTCTTCTTCCTCATCTGGATTTTTGTTCTTGCTGAGGCATCTTCTTTTACTGCCATACTTTCTTTCTATTATGTCCAAGCTTTCTAACATACTTCTACTTTCTATCCTCCTTGTCCTCTCTCAGTCTTCGTCCTTGCTAACATCTCTGCAGTCATCCTCTGAGGTGCCCAGTGCTGCAGAGCTAGTTAGCGCCATAGAAAAACTGGTTAAAACAAAGATGGTGAGTATGGATGTTAGTTAGCATGTTTCTGATGTTTTTCTTTTGTAAATTTCAAAATTCTTTACAATGTGCACAGAATGAAGGCACACTAGCTATGGACCAGTATGTAGTCATTTATCCAAATTAGTGATGGTAAAAATTCATGTGTACTGTCCCGTACAATATTTGTTGCTGTTGTTACACTTTCAGGTGGACCTGGTAATAAACACAGGAAGATTTGGTTTTTGTCTGGCCCATAGACTGTATATAAAAGACTGACATTGCTTCCAAGTTTGAAAAGTGAAGCTAATTCAAAATGCCTTTAAAGCTGCATTCTTATTATGGCCAGTAGGAGGATGCAGAGAGAAGTTGGTTTAAGCTTGTAATGGTATTCCTAGAAACTTGGAGAAAGGAGGAGACTGGACTATCAGACCATACACACACAACGTAGACTAAAGACACAAAGTAGTGAAAAACATTAATCACACACACACGTGTGTGTGATTAATGTTTTTCACTACTTTGTGTCTTTAGTCTGATGCTTTGACTCAAAGAAGTCCAGTCACCTTCTTTTTCCAAATTTTTCAGAACACCGTTACAAGCTTGAACCAACTTCTCTCTGCAACAGCAGGAGTCGCCCCCTACTGGCCATGTCTGATGCTGCTTTGTAAAACTTGTTTAATTTGATGTAAATTTAATGTCTTCAGTTTGTACAAAAATTGTGGCATGTTCCATTTATTGCAGTAGGGAATGTGTGAAATGGTTATATTGTGTTGTGGATTTTCAATAGACAGACTTGTATAATGACATTTACTCTGCCAAAATGTCAGTGCCTTCATGAACATAAAGTAGGCAGTCTTTCCCTAGTAGTTTATATGTGCCTGGTACCCATTTATATTTGCATATGTATAACATGTACACCACTTAAGTTTAATTTTAGAGTGTTTTGTAAAAAATGCTGCTATGAGGTCTCACGTGAAATGTTTTCATGTTGGCATATTTGTTAAAAGTACGCTGGACTGATCTTTCTCTGATCGATGTGGTTTGCAACTAAGCAAAGCAGAAGTGTCAGTTTTTGCTTCTGCAAATCAGCACAGGCCAGCAGGCGAGAACTGTTAGCATGGATGTTTGAAGCTCCTGCTGCCCTCGGCTGCCATCAGACACATGTCATTACTTTGATGATTGTGGGGTTTTATTATGTGGAGTTTTTGTATATTCAGTGTCTGAGGGTTCTGAATGTTGTTTATAGAATACAAATCTATTTTTATACCGTAAAAACAGACTTTGGGGAAGGAAACAATCACGGTTTGAATCAACACCTGAACACTGATCCTGTCATTTCTGCAGACCCTTGAACCAGGAGCATACCCAGGCTTCACTCCTCCCTCTCCACCAGAAGAAACCCCTCCTGTTCAGCCACGGAACCCTGAACAGGAGCAGAGAGAAAAGGCTATGAGGGGACGGATGTAAGTCCTTTGGCTTCTGCTTTTACTGCTGCTAATTTATAATATTGACTGCAGCTTTAGTTCACTGAGACACACAACGTCAAGCTTAGGTGCAGATTAGCTGGTCTCAGTACTACTTTGGCCTGCCTACTGCCTATGTATCTGAAAGCTTCTTTACAAACCACTTCCGCCCAGCTCTTCCTTTCATGCTCTCCTTGACCTAATCATCGTCAACTATTGTCTGTCACCAGTGCTGGCTCTGTTCTGTGCTGACTGCTGCTGCTGTCGTCCCATAACAGAGTCATGCTGTCGAGTATAAATTATTACAGATGGAAATGGCAGTCTTTTTTCCAAGAAAAGAGAGTAGTGAAGGTGGATGATGATCAGTTTGAACCGAATTGGTCAAATTCTCAGCCCAGTGCAAGAATACCACAGCCTGGTGTAGCACTGGGCTAGAACCCTGGGTAGTTTGTTTATTGAGATCCCCCTTAGCGTCAGCAGCATGCTGCATCAGCTATTCTTCCTGGGGTCAGTTTACATTAAAAAAAAGACAAATTACATTTACAAAAAAACAAAAAACAAGCAAACAAAAATCATTACAGATGCAGTATTCAAATAACACATTCTACTTTCCATCATTTTTAAGAAAGACACAGACTTTAGTTTAAGAGGGAGATATTTTAGATTTCCCTTACATAAAAAATGTTAGACCTTCATTTATTTTTATAGTATATTTTCAGTTGCTTCTTAAAGCTGTAAGCAGTACTTTGTTTAATGTTTTGTGGCAGTGAATTCCATTCACGCATTGCTCTAAACATCACTGTACATTGGCTCAAACTAGTTTTACGTTTTGGCAGTGAAACACAGTCCAGCCGCGTGCCTTTGCACGGGTATCTTTGCTACATGGTCGTTTTTGGTAAAACACAGATGGACTTTTTAACTGTAATTATGTTATTTAGAAAATTTGTCAGTGCATACAACCCTTTGTCCTTCACCCACAACTAGGAAAGCTGATTATGCATTTTAGCAACATTTGTCCTAGTACCACATCTTAGAGCCACACATTTTGTAATTTTTTATATTGCTTAATGATGTATATGACCAAACAACAGAGCAATAATCTAAAAGAGACAAGACAAGAGTTTGAATGACATCTGGGATTGTTTGTTTAATTAGATATTCAGAACATCTTTTAATAACTGACAAACTTCTACCACTCTTTGGATATGTTTATCCCAGGAGAGTTTACTGTCTATAAGAATTCCCAAGAGCTTCACCTTCAGTGAGACTTGCTGTGATGCATGGTTTGGAGATGGTGGCAGTGAGGAATAGACATGTAGTGGAGCTGGAGGTGGGAAGGTTGAATATGCTAAGATTTTTGTTTGGGGTGATCAGGAGGAACATTATTTGGAGTGAGTATATCAGTGGGACAACTCAAGTTGTGTGGTTTGAAGACAAAGTTATAGAGATGGAGGTGAGGTGGTTTGGGCATGAAGAGGAAGATGGCAAGAGGTTTATCAATGTAGTGAAGGAGGATGTGTGGAGAGGTGGTGTGACAGAAAAGGATGCTAGGATTAGGGTGCGATAGAGGCAGATACTGCAGCCCTCTAAGGGAGCAGCGGAAAGAAGAAGAAATAACAATCTTTACTTCACAGGTTACATTGTGCCCTGCAGCTTCAGTGCTCTGCTGTCACTTCAATCAGCAGCAGTTAGTATTTTGCTGCAGCAGGAACAGAAGCTCTCAGTGTTAACTTGGCTGATCAGTCTTTCTGCACAGGTTTGTTCTGAAGGAGCTGATTCAGACAGAGAAGGACTATGTCAAAGACCTTGGCATCGTGGTGGAGGTGAGTGCATGATTTTCCTGCAGAATTAACCATTCAGAGCAGTGGTCTCCTGTTTATTAAAAAAAAAAAAGAGTTACAGTGAGCAAAGAGCATCAGGAAAATCGAATTTGGGTTCAAAGCCTGGCACACTTTGACTGCAGGGGTTCATGAAGAGCATTGAAGAGAAGGGTGTTCCAGATGACATGAAAGGAAAAGACAAAATCGTGTTTGGGAACATCCACCAGATTTATGACTGGCACAGAGAGTAAGTTAAGTGTTGGATCTAAAGTTGGAAGTGGACTGAAGGAGGGATCAGGTAGCTGGTTACTAACATCTTTTTTTTCTGTCAGTTTCTTCGTAGGAGAACTAGAGAAATGCCTGGAGGACCATGAATATCTTCCTGAGCTTTTCATCAAACATGTGAGTGAAACATTGTGTGGTTAATATGTAAATACAGTATATTTGCTATAGAGTAATCCCTACTCTCCCAGCTCTGTGATAAAAGCTCCCTTTTCTCTTACAGGAGAGAAGACTCCACATGTATGTGGTTTATTGTCAGAATAAACCTAAATCAGAGTTCATTGTGGCGGAATATGACACGTATTTTGACGTAAGTGGAGTTTTGATGCGCTTCATCACTGGCACTAGGTGTGAGGTGTAATCTTAACTTAGACAATAGAAATTATGTCTGTGCCAAATATTCTTTTACATTCAGTCTCAATATGAAATACAGGAATGATATTAGCTCCCTAAATGTTTTAAATGATGTTTATTGATACTGTCTTCATGCAATGTTTTTTAGGGTATTTGATATTTAACTCACCAAAAAAATAAAACAAGCATGAATTGAACAAAAGGACACATTGTTCTGTTGTTTATCTTCCAGGGAATCCAGCAGGATATCCAATCTAGGCTGTCTATCAGTGACTTCCTCATTAAACCAATCCAGAGAATCACCAAATACCAGCTTCTGCTGAAGGTAACAGACACACAAAGTCTTTTCTTATTGCGAAAGAAGACATCAAAGAGCATATGCGTGCTGCAAAATTTATAAATTGGCCTGTAGCGTAATTTGAAATCTGACTTGGCATATTTTCAGCCCAGTGAATTCCTGAAATCCTTGCAGTAAACACGTGTTTACATTTTAAAGGTGTTTCTGTGTGTGTTTGTTTTGTTTTTTAATATGCTTTTTAATGCCATATATTTGTGCCTTTTAACACAGGACTGCATTTTTTTGCATGTTCATTTTCCACCCTGAGTTGCAGCTTGGTTAACAGTAGACTTCACAAGAAACTGTCCTTTCAGTATGTCGATAATATATGAAATATTATTAGATGTTAAGTTCCATCTCCCTTCAAGCTTATTTCAGTGCAGTTTTAATGTCAGTGGTCCGTTTGCCTGACAGAGTGAGGGTAACACGACGGTGTTAAAGTTGAGCTTATGTTTCTCCTCAGGATTTCCTGAAGTACAGCTCAAAGGCGGGAATGGACTGTGAACAAATCGAGGTAAAAAATATCAAGTGCTTTTGAACATGTCTGCATCCAGGATTTTTGTGCTGTAACATATTCTATCAGTGGATGTATGTTCTGCTAAAATGAAAACATGATAAAGTATTTAAATATCTCTGTTACAGAAAGCAGTAGATTTGATGTCTCAGGTCCCTAAACTGTGTAATGACATGATGAATTTGGGCCGGCTGCAGGGATTCGAGGTAAGTTCTGCAGGTTTTCACAGTAACATGTCGACACACTGCAACAGCTGTGCAGCTTTCCAGAACACTCTCCTCCTTTGCATAACTCACTAGTGAACATTAAGTAATGGCAATCATTCTGCTGAGATTAGCTCCAGAGCTGTCATGGCTGGCCTGACTCAATGAGTTGATCAATCCCATGTCTCCGCAGGGGAAACTGACCAGTCAGGGCAAACTGCTGCAGCAAGAAACTTTTTTTGTAACAGTGCAGGATGCCGGCGTCCTGTCACGCTCCAAAGAACGGCGAGTCTTCTTGTTTGAGCAGATCGTGATCTTCAGTGAGCTGCTGAGAAAAGGCTCGTCCACACCTGGGTACCAGTTCAAGAAGAGCATCAAGGTATACCGAGAGCGGGGTCAGTAAACTGATCTAGCTTAATTCCATTAAGAACACACAGTGCCTATCCTGACCTCAGTCTTTGAAAACAGGCTTTCAGCCACATTCAAACCACATTGGATAAAAATAATTGGAGAGCACAGAGCAGCATGTGTGTAGATGGTCACAGTATATCCAAGGAAAGTGGCAGTGGGAAATGAAATGGAAATATCTTGCCAAACAAAAGCACACAAGTTCAGCCTGTAAGAGCTGAGCTGAAAATCCTTAGCAACAGAGCATCCGTTTCATATGAACGACCGTCTTACTGTGTCCATACAATATGCTCATCAGTCATCAAAAACCCAGTTAACTACCATGTTGTAATTAACTTCACACTCAGATACACACTTTAAATGAAGTGTACATGTGCGTGCCATGAGAAAATACTTATGAAAATAGTGAAAAAAATGCTGATCCATCCATTTTCTGAACCATATCTGGTTCTCGGGGGCGGCAACCTAAGCAGATATATGTACTTCCTCCCTCTCCCAGCCACCACCTTCAGTGGGACAACGAGGCCAAGCCAGCCTAGAGATGATCTGTCCACCTTGTCCTAATTTTGCCCAGGTCGCCTTTGCACATGCCCACAACACCTCACCTAGGAGGTGTCTATTTTAGTCCGTGCCCAAACCACCTCCTTGATGATGTAGAGGAGCAGCAGCTCCAGTCTCACCCCCTTTGCGAGTTGCCACCTCAATGTTGTGTCCAAGTGAATCCAGGAGCTGTGTGGTCAGGGGCAACTTGTCCCTGCTAATTGATGCTGGTTGAAGGGGCAGACAAAGTGTTATTTTTAGTTTGGCTGTTTTGAAGAAAAAGCTGAGGTATTGTCATAGCCTTGGCGTTGGCGGCAGCATCTGTTCCACAAAAACAAAAACATTGGCCATAACTCGAGAACAATGTCACCTTATCAGCCCAGCACCTGCAGGAAGGGCTGTGGGGATCATGTGCTTCGTGGGATGGCAGGGTTCAAAAGTGGTGGCCTTGGTGGCCAAGTCTAATAATAGGAACTGTCTTTTCTTCACAGGTGTCCTACTTGGGCCTGGAGGACATTGTGGACAATGATCCCTGTAAGTTTGTTTTGTTGAGTCGAGGCTCATCGGAGCGCTTCACCCTGCAGGCAGCCAACGTTGACATCAAGCAGGTCTGGGTCCGACACATTCAGGAACTCCTGGACGCTCAGAGCAACTTCCTGTCTGGTGAGAAAACACTGAGAATATTTTCATGTGATGCAAAATATCAATACAGAATATATATTTACTTTCCCTTAGGTCCCATTTCTGAAAGGAATCATGAACCACTAGAATTGTTTTTTATTTTATTTTTATAGCCCACACATCACCATGACTGAAAAAATAATTATAAACATGAAAGAAATGGTGTTATGCTGATGCCATTTAATTTTCAATAACTTTTTCCACACATTTTTTTTTTAATTGAATCACTTGAGTTTTTTCTTAAACATTTATGGCATTAGGGAATATAAATGTGTTTGCCCTACAAATCTGTGGGGTTGTTTCCCTCAAAAAAATTTATCCATTTTTTTTAAACTGGCACACATTCTGTTTAATGAAATGATTGAGCTAAAGGTGAATAAATAAATTGCTTCCCTGACAAATGGAAGGATGGAGCAGAACATGGGTGTGGTTGCTGTGCTTAACTGTACATACTTGGACAATATTTCTCTATCTTTAATGTGAATGACTCATATAGTAAATATGACACAAAATAAGAAAAGGCTCAAAAGTTTCACTTCAAGTCCTTGAAAATACAGACCATCAGAAGAGCTAATATAACGGCTCCCTAGAAGGTAGGTGCATATATTCGTAAAGACTTACATTTTCTGTTACACACATTACATATCTGTTAAATGTATATGAAAATGTACTAAAACATGCTCACAGCTGTACTTAACTCTTTCATGTTCAGAGAAGGAAACACAAGAAAATATCTTGAGTTAAAAAAAAAAAAAAAAAGAAAATCTTGGAATGCCAGCAAACACAATGCATACTCATTTTCTGTCTGGGTATGACTGTAGCTCTGCAGTCACCCATTGTGTACCACAATCAGCAGAGTGGAGGAGGCAGCAGCTCGTCGCTGACCAGAAACCGCTCGTCCTCAGGGAACCAAAATACCACGTCTTCTCACAGCCGACCATCCTCAGTGGTTGGGCTCTGTAGTACTGAGAAGGGGAAGAGCCAGCTCAAAGTCTCTCACCTCCAACGGAGGTTCATCATGTTTTGACTCCATGGTGAGTATCTGCAGGGAACAGGCTGGTTGGTTTATATGATTACCAGCTTACCTTTTTAGAGTTTTTTTTTCTTTTTTTTAAAGCACACAGGTGATTTGGGGACGTATTGAAAGAGGAGTTTTCATAATTTGTCAGTTTTTGGAGGTCAGACTTTGAGGCACACTGTTATTCTTTTTGCTTAAACACGAAATGCAGACTGCAGCAGACACTTGGTAAACTGGGACACTAAACATACTTTTGTAAGTCAAAATGTAGGCTACTGCAGGTGTACCTTTCTGCAACTCTGAGAGCTGGGTAACCTCCTTCCATGCTGCTTGATCTTAGCCTCTAGTCGTCTGTTCCATGGAGGGTACTGCTCCTTGTGGCTTTTCATCCTATGTCACTGCTGCCTTGGTACTGTATAGATCAACTGATTGGTTTCAGTGATGGTTGAAGTAGGGATTGTCTTTAGTGCTGCATTTGCGTCTTCTAATATACATACATACATATATATATATATATATGTGTGTGTGTGTGTGTATCATGTTTGCCATTTTTTCCTGTCTGCAGGACAATAACGGCATTACTTCCACCATGCTGATCACTCAGGACTACTCAGCGCTCAAAGAGAATGAGATCTGTGTCAGTCAGGGAGAGACTGTCCAAATCATGGCCACCAATCAGCAGAACATGTACCTTGTTTACCGACCAGCCAACAGCCAGTCGCCTGCCGCAGAGGGCTGGGTGCCAGGACATGTCTTAGGCCCACTCACAAAGCCCATTAAAGACTCCTCTTCTACTTGCTCCTTCCCAGCGGCGGTAGCAGATGCCAACAACATCAAGTAAGTCCCCCACCCACCCCGCACATCTTTCCCAGCAGACTGAAGCACCTCTGGTTGGGCTTGAAACCAAGTATTCGGATTGAATGAGAGGATGAGAGGACTAAGCAGACAAAGGTCTGTCTACCTGTTTTTCTTTGTTTTTGTTGTTGTTTTGACTCTGCTCCCATCCCCAGCTCCTAACTCTTTACCTCCTAAGTCCTTGTTCCCTCACACCCTCCCCCCTGTCTGCGTCCTTCTTTTAAAAAAAACCCAAAAAAAAACAAAAAAACAGGCTAAACTGCTGGACTTTTTTTTTATTTTTTATATTTGAGTCCCTGACCGTCTGTCACCCTTTCTCAGAGGTAAATTGTACTGAATTGCTCTGTCATCAAGCTGCTGCAGTGACTTTTATTTCCTGAGCCCTCATCGCTTGTTGGCTCTATGGCAACTACATTGAAAGAAAAAAAAAAAGGTTTCAGGCTTGAAACCAACCCAAAAAAAACCAAACAACAACACTGATAGGTGTCCAAGGACTGAGGAGTTTTCCCACAGACAGGATAGAAAACCTTGTAACTTGTAGCTAACTCTGGAAACCAGATACTGAAAAGCAGTCATGTGGAGCTAAAACTGAACTCTTATTTCAGTTCCTAACACCTGCCGTTTTCTTCTGTTTTTGTACTTTATTTTTTCATTTTACTGTTTTCTATGAGGAAAAAACTCGTCTGGGTCGTTAAGGTGGACTCAGTCCAGTTCTCCACAGAGGAGAAGATTTATTTAGTTGTCTGTGGCAGTCTATACAGATGTTTGTTTATTCCTCTTGTTGTTGTTATTGTGTTTCTGCCTTGGTAATTATTATTTTATTCCACAGACAAAGTTGTATTTAATTCTTTTTTTTTGTTGACTTTGTCTATGTTGGCAGTTCACTGTACAAAGTAATTTTTTTTGACTGAGGCTCTAAAACATTCCTGTTTGTTTGTTTGTTTTGTTTTGTTTTTGTTTTTTTAAATAAAACCTTTTGCACTATTTATGATAAGAAAAATATGAATGAAGTCAGGCTGTGCAATATGTTTGGTATAATGGCAAGGTCAGCATTGTACTCTTGGTTGTCTAGTAATAATAATGAGTTTAAATATGTAAAATAAACCTTTTGGACTTGAGCACAAGTTAACAAAACACCGTCAAGGTGAAGATGTTTTATTTTGCGCTAGGCTGACCATGGGTGACAGTTTGTAGTTTTCAATATTTGTAAATAAACTACAACAACAAATGTGAAACTGCCTGCATGTGTGCACACTTTTGTACCATTTTAGAAGTAAAGCTGTTTGCTTAAAAGGACACCAATCACTTGGTAATTATCAAAGATGTGTTTTTGACTTTTCAAAAGATTTTAAAACCTTCTAAAATTAACTAAAACTATCAACAGAAAGTGAAGAAACATGTTTGTGTATTGTGTTCCGGAGGCACCACCTGAAGGTGAGATATGGCTGGGCTGTAGTTTCAGTTGTACACTTTGAATCACATGGTGCAGTGAGGCAGTGTAGCATCCAATCTGCCTGAGTCATATCAATATTATTAAGCTAATGTACAGGATTCATGTTACTGTCTGAGTTAGCTGACTTATTTTAGGAGCTACAAGAGCAAGGACTGGTAGTTTAAAAACAAAGAAACGTTAAAATATTAGAAATATTACTTAAAAGTTGAAGGTTTGTACAGTACCTAGTTCTAGGTTATAGGTAGGTAAATCTTTTCTGCACTTTGTTCCTCTATGGTTAATTTCAGCTTTTTGTATATGTTATTTTAGTGACATTTTATTTATTTTTAATTTCAGTTTTTACTAACATAAAGGTTTGACACTCCACAGAAGCTACAAACTCTAAACTTTTAAAGGCTTTAAAATGCTTTCCAAGGATATTCCTGATTTATTCCGACCTGTTTTTTTCCCCCATTAATAGGTCTATAAGAGTCAAGCTAAGTGTGCACTCTACACCTCCCCTGTAAACACACATAAGCTGCTGCAGCTTTCCAAAAAGATGCCGGGGGGGGGTCTATTTCCATAGTAAACTAAAAGTTCCCAGGACCTACAAAAGATTTAAATTGTGATGATGATAATTTTTCACTGTAACCTCCTAAAATGGCAATTTTAATGTATGCGCAGGAATTTGTGTGATGGAGTTCAGCCTCATCTCTGTCTCAATGAAGTCAGAGCCCAGTTGCTCTGTAGTCTCCTGTACTACTAATAATACTGTCTTGATGAACCAGAAGAGTCTGGCTGCAGATTCAGGGACTGGTCCTGTTTGGATTTTCCGAGACACGAGTTTTGTAGTCTACAGACATGATAGAAACAAGGGGGAACAGACACAAAAGTATTTGTATGGTGTACAGTCATTCTTTCTGTATAGAAGCCCATTATTAAGTGTTGGTTTGTTTGTTTTGATGAATTAGAGTTTAAAGATGTTTATTATTTTATTGTTCCTTTGATTAATTTGATTAAGGATATTTGTGAGATAACATCCAGAGAAAAGTTATTAGATTAGAGTGATTATAGTAATTTCTAAAGGATTTTAAAATGTAGCCAAAAATGTTTTGTAAAAAATCTAAAGTGAACCCTTTTCTGCACTTTTTTTTATTCCATTTGAAAAAAAAATATCTAAAACATGGGTATAGTCATCCTGACAACACCTGTTGGTTGGTGCAGCCAGACTCAGCTGGATACCATTGAGCTTCTCTTTGATTGGCTGGTTGATGTTTGTTGTTCCTGTACTATACAGGAAGTCTCTGTCGTGGAACACACTGCGTGCCAGGAAGCGCGCTGAAGACAAGGATGCCTCCTCAATAGGGGTGAGGGGTCAGGAGAATGGCCTCCTCCGTAAGCCTAAAGAAATCACCCCTCCTATCCCATTCGCCTCGCCCGCCCCCACGGTGAAAGGCAAAGTGAGTAAAGCAGGTTGATGGCACACGCTGGTGATGTCATGCGTGTGTGCCAAAAACCCTCACCTCCCACTGCCCAACTCGGTTTATTTTCTTTGTCTTAACCCCTGTGTGTGTGTGTGTGTGTGTAAACCTGTAGACACACAGGTAGTAACCGTGTCTCAGCGGGACTCCAGCAGTGATTCTCAACCTGCATCACACATGAATTCAGACCTTTGGTAGTAGTGCTAGGTCTCTTAGGGTCAGGGTTGTCCAACCAGACCACCACTTCAAGGTTGTGTATTACAGAAAAATATACTTTACTGGCTGGACTGATGTAGTTAAAGAGTAAGCAGTAAGCCACACAAAATATATCACTGGTAAAATGTCAGTCGTTTGCAGTACTATGAAGCTGAAACGCTTTAATATTAAATTCTATTCTGCACATTAGTATTAGTATGTTCATTATATTACATGTTATTGAGTGTTAAAAGTTGTTAGACAGGCATGCACAATTTGCATGTTGACGGCAGCACAGTGGCGTGGTGGTTAGCACTGCTTCCTCACAGCGAGAAGGTCTGGGTTTGATTCCACCTTGGCCCGGGCCTCTCTGTGTGGAGTTTGCATGTTCTCCCCGTGTCTGCGTGGGTTTCCTTCCACAGTCCAAAGACGTGCAGGTAC
Source organism: Pterophyllum scalare (assembly GCA_024447675.2). NCBI lineage: Eukaryota > Metazoa > Chordata > Actinopteri > Cichliformes > Cichlidae > Pterophyllum > Pterophyllum scalare. The sequence continues at coordinate 5,398 of JAMQGT020008824.1, read as the reverse complement.
TGGGTTTAGGTTAACTGGTGATCCTAAACTGCCCATAGGTGTGACTGAGGGTGAATGGTTGTCTGTCTCTCATTCCAGCCCCCCCACCCCCGCCCCTCGGCAAACCTGAACAGGATAAGTGGAAGAGAATGGATGGATGATTGTGATTGATGTGCAGACTTGCAGCTTTAATTCATGGGGTTTTACAGCATTTCTATATATAGTCCCCCATTTTCTGAGGCTCAGAAATAATTGTACAGTTGACCGACAAGCAGTCTCATGGCAAGGTGTGAGGCCTATTCCCCTGTGAGAAGGAAGCCATCATTAGGCTAAAAATCCAAAATATAATATAGCAGAAACAGCAATGAACAAGTCTGCAATCAAGCAGCACCTTCATGAATTTAAACAAAGTTTACAACAGGCAGATTGTACTGTAGACTGGTTATACTCAAGAACAAGAAAGGCAGATTATAATTTTCAGAACACATCTTAAAAAGCCCGCCCACTCCTGGACAAAAATTACCTGGACAGATGAAACCAAGATGCTCACCTCGCAACCGGAGGGTCGCGGGTTCGAGTCCCCCCGTCTGAGCGTGTGCTGTCATTGTGCCCCTGGGCAAGACACTTAACCCACATTGCTTAAGTGTGAATGTGGTTGTGTGGTCGGAGGGGCTGTAGGCGTGACTTGGCAGCCACGCTTCTGTCAGACTGCCCCAGGGCAGCTGTGGCTACATTAGTAGCTTACCACCACCAAGTGTGATTGAGGTGTGAATGAATGGTGCACAGAACTGTAAAGCGCTTTGAGTACCGTGAAAAAGCACTATATAAGTCTAAGGCATTATTATTATTATTATTATTTTATTTATTTTTTTATTATTATAAGAAACATAGGGCTTCACTTTAGTCAACAATCTCAACTGGAGATCTTTAGCACAGAACTAATCTGCCTGTCAAAGTTAAAGGAGCTGTCTGATCACACCAAGATTTTTAACAAATTGATGGATGCAAAGAGGTGGCCTAGGTGGCATAGCAGGTAATTTTAAATGCAACTTTCAATCAAATATCAGCAAATACACAAACAGTTTCTGTGCAGTTTGGGGTGTGTCTGTTAGCTAAAATAGCTTTGCTAGCAAAGTAGCTTTATTTCCCAGGGAGAGAAAAGAATGTGAGTTAAGGTCACTCAGATGGAGAAAGATGTAAAAGACTGGACAGGAGAGGAAGAGTGTTTTTAAAGGTAAGGACTGGTCAGTAACATTTTATAGACTGGGAATTTAAAGCCTGCATGGAATTTGCCAATAAAATTTTGGAAATCTGTTCAAAAACTGAATTGGCAACAGAGCAGAGCAGTGAATTTTAGCTGATCACAGCCTGTAGATAAGATAGATTCTTGTGCTCACAATAGAAATGAATATGATTCTTTTCCTGACGTTGCCTAACAGTTACTACATCTGCCAAATCCAACTTTAACAATATTCATATTTAGGCAAAAATAAAATTTGCATTCCTGTGAAATATTTATTTATTATTATTATTATAATATGACAGGAGGTTCAGTTTGCTTTTCATTTTAGAGCCTGTGCCTTTTCACTTTTACTTGAGTAAAGACATTTAATCAGCATTTAAACTTTTACCAGAGTATTTTTAACACATATATTGATACTTCCAATTAAGTGAAGAATGTCTGCACTTTGAACTTTGCCAAACATGGTGGAGGCAGTCTTATGGCTGCCAGTGGAACCAGATCACCAGTGGTTAGTGAAGATGTGAATGCTATTAGAAGTGGCAGGATGAATTCTGAAGCGTACAGGACTATACTCAGTGAACAGATTCAAATGCTGAAAAACTGAAGGCAGAAAGACTCACCACTGAAGGTGGCTGGAGTAAAGGCCTGGCAGAGGATCTCAAGGAGGGAACACAGCATCTGGTGATGTCTATAGAGTCTAGACTTCAGTCAGTCATTGGCTGCAAAGGATTTTCATCCAAATATTAACAAAAATCATTATATTGTTAATTTTTCCACTTAATTTTGAGCTTCTGAAAGTGGGAGAGTATATATAAAATGACTGTAATTTCCAAACAGTTAATGCAAAAATGTTTATAAATGTTTTCACTGTTTAATTTATAATCGTTTGGGGTGGTGCACAGAGGCAAAATTGTGTCTTTGTCTAACAGCTTATGGACCTAACTATGAAAAGGACTTCATCAAGGATGAGTGTCTTTTTAAATTGTTTTTGGAAGATTTTTGGTATTGGCACAGCTGAATGTGCTATAAAGAAACCAAAAAATGTGAGGGCATAGCTGAGGAAGATCAGGTTGAAACATGTGTAACATGCAACCTACCCGTGAACATTCAGAGTCACAAGTTTGATGGTCAGCGGGGTAAAGTGCTCCACACAAATCCAGTAATCACTGCAATGAAATTATGTGGTGCAGTTCTTATTTTAGGTCAAAAGTGGCTTGGGACAAATTAAAGGTTTTTAAATAAGGTACTAAAATCTAAAATATACACTGCTCAAAAAAAGTTAAAGGAATACTTTTTAATCAACTATAGCAGTTAATTAAGTTAATTAAACTCCTGGGATACTGATCTGGTCAGTTAATCAGCCATAATTTCCTCCCAGAAGGTTTGCTGTGTCTCCCAGGACAGTCTCAGAGCATGGAGGAGATTCCAGGAGACAGGCAGTTACTCTAGGAGAGCTGGACAGGACTGCAGAAGGTCCTTAACCCATCGGCAGGATTGGGATCTGCTCGTTCGTGTAGGAGGAACAGGGTGAACACTGCAGAGCTACAAAATGACCTCCAACAGTCCGCTGGTGTGAATGTCTCTGACCAAACAATCAGAAACAGACTTCATGGTGGGGGCCTGAGGGCCTAGTGGGTCCAGCACCGTGGAGCATGATTGGCATTTGCCACAGAATACCAGAATTGGCAGGTCCACCACCCCTTCACGTCTGTCACATGTGACATGTTCTCCCTGAGCACATGACAGGCGTGAAAGAGTGTGGAAAAGCCGTGGAGAACATTATGCTACATTGTTCAACATGACTGGTTTGGTGGTGGGTCAGTGACGGTCTGGGGAGGCATATCTACGGAGAGATGTACAAACCTCTATTGGCTAACAATGGCGCCCTTCCATTATGTATTGGGATGAAATCCTTGGCCCCAGTGTCAGACAGTATGCTGGTGCAGTGGGTCCTTAGTTCCTCTTAGTGCACAACAATGCCCGGCCTCATGTGGCAAGAGTATGCAGGCAGTTCCTGGAGGATGAAGGAATTCATACCATTGACTGGCCCCCACCTGACCTACAGTGTATCACAAAAGTGAGTACACTCCTCACATTTCTGCAAATATTTAAGTATATCTTTTCATGGGACAACACTGACAAAATGACATTTTGACACAAACCAGCGGCAACAAAAGTGAGTACACCCCTAAGAGACTACACCCGTAAATGACCAAATTGAGCACTGCTTGTCATTTCCCCTCCAAAATGTCATGTGACTCATTAGTGTTACTAGGTCTCAGGTGTACACAGGGAGCAGGTGTGTTCAGTTTTGTAGTACAGCTCTCACACTCTCTCATACTGGTCACTGAAAGCTCCAACATGGCTCCTCATGGCAAAGAACTCTCTGAGGATCTTCAAAGATGAATTGTTGCTCTACATGAAGATGGCCAAGGCTACAAGAAGATTGCCGACACCCTGAAACTGAGCTGCAGCACAGTGGCCAAGATCATCCAGTGTTTTAAAAGAGCAGGGTCCACTCAGAACAGACCTCGCGTTGGTCGTCCAAAGAAGCTGAGTGCACGTGCTCAGCGTCACATCCAAATGCTGTCTCTGAAAGATAGACGCAGGAGTGCTGTCAGCATTGCTGCAGAGACTGAAGAGGTGGGGGGTCAGCCTGTCAGTGCTCAGACCATACGCCGCACACTACATCAAACTGGTCTGCATGGCTGTCACCCCAGAAGGAAGCCTCTTCTGAAGTCTGTACACAAGAAGGCCTGCAAACAGTTTGCTGAAGACATGTCAACAAAGGACATGGATTACTGGAACCATGTCCTATGGTCTGAGGAGACCAAGATTCATTTGTTTGGTTCAGATGGTCTCAAGCATGTGTGGCGGCGATCAGGTGAGGAGTACAAAGATAAGTGTGTCGTGCCTACAGTCGAGCATGGTGGTAGGAATGCCATGGTCTGGGGCTGCATGAGTGCAGCAGGTGTTGGGGAGTTACATTTCATTGAGGGACACATGAACTCCAATATGTACTGTGAAATAATGAAGCAGAGCATGATCCCCTCCCTCCAGAAACTGGGTCTCAGGGCAGTGTTCCAGCATGATAATGACCCCAAACACACCTCTAAGACAACCACTGCTTTATTGAAGAGGCTGAGGGGAAAGGTGATGGACTGGCTAAGCATGTCTCCAGACCTAAACCCAATAGAACATCTTTGGGGCATCCTCAAGCGAGAGGTGGAGGAGCGCAAAGTCTCGAATATCCGCCAGCTCCGTGATGTCATCATGGAGGAGTGGAAAAGTGGCAACCTGTGAAGCTCTGGTGAACTCCATGCCCAGGAGAGTTAAGGCAGTTCTGGAAAATAATGGTGGCCACACAAAATATTGACTCTTCAGGAACTTTCACTAAGGGGTGTACTCACTTTTGTTGCTGCTGGTTTAGACATTAATGGCTGTATATTGAGTTATTTTGAGGGAAGAATTAATTTACATTGTTATATAAGCTGCACACAGACTACTTTTCATTGTGTCAAAGTGTCATTTTGTCAGTGTTGTCCCATGAAAAGATTCAATTCAGTTCAGTTTTATTTATATAGCGCCAAATCACAACAAACAGCCGCCTCAAGATGCTTTGTATTGTAGGTATAGACTAATATAACTAATATAACACAGAGAAAGCCCAACAGTCAAAATGACCCCCTATGAGCAAGCACTTGGCGACGGTGGGAAGGAAAACTCCCTTTTCACAGGAAGAAACCTCCAGCAGAACCAGGCTCAGGGAGGGGCAGTCATCTGCTGCGACCGGTTGGGGCTGAGGGGAGAGAGACAGAGATTAATAATAATTAAATATAGAGTGAAGTATAAACAAGTAAATAAAGGTGAATGAGAAGAAACAGTGCATTATGGGACCTCCCCTCAGCAGCCTAGGCTTATAGCAGCATAACTAAGGGGTGGTTCAGGGTCATCTGATCCAGCCCTAACTATAAGCTTGATCAAAAAGGAAAGTTTTAAGCCTAATCTTGAAAATAGAGAGGGTGTCTGTCTCCTGAATCCAAGCTGGGAGCTGGTTCCACAGAAGAGGGGCCTGAAAGCTGAAGGCTCTGCCTCTGTCTTAAGTATCCTAGGAACCACAAGTAAGCCAGCAGTCTGAGAGTGAAGTGCTCTATTGGGGTGATACGGTACAGGGGT
>JAMQGT020008822.1:0-43982 GCA_024447675.2 Pterophyllum scalare | reverse complement strand
TATTGCTCTTATAAGGAATGTTTACGACATGTGCTTGTTTCTAATCTAATTATAAGCCAATGATCAAGAAAATAAATGATAAATATTCCTTGGAGCTTGAAAAAGTGACTGAACTTCATTAAGTTTCTTGAAGATGTTTCACCTCTCATCAAAAGGCTTTTTAGTTCTCAAACCAAGAAGATGGCGAGACCCAGGAACACACGCATGTAAGAAAGCCCTTAAACATGTGGTTATCCCAACTGGGGTTTTATTAATTAGTGAAGATGCACAGGAAGAGCCACACAGCACACAAAAACACACACAGACAGCCACCAACCCAACAAAGGAATTTGGAATAACAACACCAGTTAATTACACTGGAAGGATAAGGACTCTTTCAGGATGCCAAGGTCTACATTTTAATGTGAACATGCTGAAAGAGGAGTAAAGAATGTTCATGCCCACTGAACAACCATCACCACTAATCAAGTGACTTCTCTTCACTCTGCCAATGCACCCACCCAAGAATGCTCACCACCACTTCCAGGACAACCCCTAGCTCAGAATACTGAGCTTCACCTTCGCTGTTGAGATCAAGAAACCTTTCAGAGGAGGAAACACTTCTGGAAGAATTCAGTTCACGTGAATGTGTTGGCTGTTCCACTGGACCATACCATTAAATCAGTTAAGCTTAACCTTTCTTTTAAATTATTTTAGAATCAGGAAAACAAAAAAAACCAGTCATGAGTGTTCGTGGATTAGGAGTCTACTTAAAAACACAATCCGCTTTGAGGTCGGGACTCCACTTCAGATGGGTTCACACTACCCTCCTTCCTATCCTTTTGGATCTTTCCTATTTATAAGGATAAATAGTAAAAAAGAAAAAACAAAAACACTTAATTAGTTCGTATAAACATCTCAATGATGAGTTCCTTAAATAAACAACATGAAATGGCAACATTACACTTCTGATTGTTTCTCTTCTGTGTGACACCTTATTGGATTTATTCAATTTCACATTGCAATACATGAAGGCAAGCTGCTATTATCTGTGAGCCCATCACCACCCCACCAGTGATATAACCTTCTCCATCAGGTGGTTTTGTTGTCCTTTTTTTCAATTTATTCCATTTCATTAAGGGTCATCACTGGAATCTTCTTCACAGCTGTAATCAGGTTCAGTGGCTTAATAAACATCCCTTGTGATCAAATCAAACTGACAGCCCCATCATAATTATGAAGATACAAATACACAACCAGTAAGGTTGCACTATCATTCATGATGGGTGATGTGTCTAAACATTTACAGTGCTGTACTGATTCCATTTCAACTTGTGATTTTCCTGTGTTTCATTGTGTTTCTAGTTCTTCTTTCAGGAATCACAGACCATAACGACTTTTTCAACCACAATTTCAAGAGAATGTCTACTTGGAGGAATGACCTTGACTTACCTTTGACAAGTGACATTGGAATGAGAAAAATATAGACAATAACTCCAGCTCACCATGATGATTTTATTAAGATGTCAGGAAATAATTTTAAATATGATATTGATAGGATTCTATGTATGATTTATCTACCTGAATCAGGTTTCATCATATCAGCACTGTATTCAAATAATTTTTGAGGAAGATAATTGTGTCTGCATTATATTTAAAAATTGTTGTTTCAAATAGTATATTGGTTTGCTAAATATGAGAGACTTGTAAAAGTTTGTCATGACACTACCCAGTTGAAAAATATATTCGGCATTTGGATACATAGCGTATTTGTTATGTCTTAACATGTCCAAGGACCCACTGCTCATTACATTCCATACATACTTCTGAATGGGAAGCGGTTTGAGAAAATGATGATGGGAATGGCTTTATCAAATGACCCACTTATCGAGATAAACACTCACATCAGTCCACATATTGTGTCAAAGGCTCTAATTGACATGAACAAAATGGATAAACAGCATAATTCTTCTAATTTTACAGGTTTTATCCCCTTAATTTATTTAGTTTTATCAACCAGGCATCTCACTGTAATTTTATTTTTTTTTATCAAGTAATATCTAAAACAAGGGATATGTGAGGATGTTTGACTCAGCATAAAATTTCAACCAATATGATACTATCTGATGCAAAGAAAATCATTTAACTGTTTTATAAACTATGACGAGGTTGTTACTTGCCATAATATATATAATTATGCAGAGTATGACTGCTGGAGTATTAAAGGGGCAGTCCTACAGAAAAAGAATATATCTGTAGTCCCAGCCATGCAGGCTGGCTGAATAATAGTTTTATGGTTGGAGAGAGGGGACATATCTAATTCTATACAAGAAACCTACTTCAACTTTTAATTTTGGCCAAGACATTCAAAAGATATTAAAATTAAATCTTGAATCAAAGTCCTTTGTTAAGCTAAATTACAGTCTTTTTATAAATCAGCAGTAATGGAGTGACAGATAGATGCTGACTAAGCTGATAGCTCTCTGCTGCTTGATCTGGGTGATTCAAATCATCAACTAAATTTATCTGCCAATGCGGCCATATTGGTGCCACTTGGAATTATTCAACAAATAACAGGGCGTCAGTGTGCACTCTATTTCTATGGACACACTTTGTTATTCAAGTTTGCTCAGCATTTGTGAGAATCCAGAATCTTCTCCATCTAAACATGATCTCTTGTTACAAAACCCCGCCCAAGATGCCATAGTCTTTGTCATCAGGTGACTTTAAGGAATGGAACCCAGTGGCCACTATCATTATCAGCCACCAGGATAAACCTAAACCATATTCCATTCTCATTAAATTACATATTAACTAATTTTTCAAGTTTATATGTTCAGTCACTCTGCCCCACTTCCTCCTCTTTGACCTCTGTGTATGCTGAAACATCTTTTAAGACAGAAGAAGGTGTAGGATTCCTATAATGTGGAAATCAAAATGAAGCAGCAATGAAACACTGCATATGTGACAATTACTGTTTGATTTGTTAACAATACAGTAATTTTAATGCAGGACACTTGAAATGAGTGTTGGTGAATAAGACTGAAATTATGACCGGTTTATATTAAATAAAACAAAAGCATAACCAATCTAATGGGGAGGCAATATGGTTCATAACCACTAGTTAATAAATCAACTACATACCAAGGATCATACAACACAGAAAATGGCATTTGAATTTTCCACATAGCACTTAAGGTTTATGAGATGTATCTGTTTTTAGTTCTTACAAAAAATCACTCAAATATCTACTGTTATACAAAACATTCTGCTGTCATATTAGCAAATAGCCACATCACTGAGAAGTTTCTTTATGGCATTATGAGTGTTTACTGTTGCTGTGTGTCTCACCGTGAGTGAGGTGACCTGAATGGCTCTGTGCAATTTGAGGTTCCAGAGCCACACTGCCCAGCCACTGCACATGAATTGCTTCCCTTCATGAGGCCATAGTTAGAGTCATGGCCTCATCAATGAGCATAGTCGAATGAGTATTTTTCAAACAAGCCACAAAACTTTCAAAGCCTTACATTCAACGTACTATAACAAGCAGTTCACTTGGTTCCAAGTTCATTGTTATTGCTGCAAAGAAATAAGCAAATCCTGTACATATGACACTCAACAAGATGAAGAGACTCAAATCCCAGAGAATGATAGTTGAGTTGACTGTAGACCTACCAAGCAACTAAATTGAAAAACTAGTACATAGTCCAAGAGGCTCAAAAAACATACCAACACCACCCAACACCCACTATGAAATTAAAATATTAATTGTTAGGATGACTCACTATAATTTTACAAACCAACAGGAGACAAGAGAAAATATAGATCCTTCAAAATTGGTTTGCAAATAACAAAGTGCTTTTATCTATTGACGGTAATTGAACCTTTGTTTAATATGCTGCAAATACTATCCTAAAGCCAAACCACATCACTAAAAATACAAAATAATTATGTTTCTGACAGCTTTGGTGTCAACAATGAGCTAAAAACCATATGGTATTGCTTCTACAGAATGTGACACACAGTGAAAACATATCTAGTATTTTAAGATACTGTGATGCACTGCATTGTGGTGCCTCAGTTTTGGAAAACTACTCAGTGATGTGATAGCTACTGCACCTTAGCTATGCAGGAAAGCTAACAAGGCAAAACAAGCAAATTAACAAGTAACAAAGTCTGCCTTACTATTGCTTTGTTACTAGAATGCCCTATCTGTTAAAAAACCTGATTGGTATTCTTTACCAGCTTCAAAAGCATTATCACTATTCAGGACAAGGAGGCTACCACCCAGGAAGGTCACTAGGAAAATGCAGCTTGCTCTTGATGTAACAACCAAACTAAGGCCTTACATTGTTGATTAACCTTTTCATATGAAAGAATATTACATTTGCCTTGCTGGATCCAATGCCTCAAGGTGGAGCTCATGTATCCATCACCATGCATTTCTTTTCTTTTCATAACACTTTACAAAAACTTATGTGATCTGGTATGCTCTTTCGTCACAGGTTACATTTTCTAAAGCCTAAAAACAGAACCCAGAAAAATTGCAGGCTCTTACGCCCCCCCCCCCCAGACCACTTTTTGATTACAGTATGCTGAAAGGTTATTATAGAAGTCCCTCTGTCTGGTGACAAGGGGGCAAAAAACATGCTGCGTACCCCCAGCGTTATGCCACGACTTTTTCCAGCTATCTGAGAAAATTCAGTTCACTCCGATTACCGCGAAATAATGACCAGATTAAGACCGACCATTGCACAGCTCCAACAAAAGCATACTTCGAGATGCTGCAAGTTGGTTCATCTTGGATGTGCAAATGAGAAAAAGGTTAGATTAAGAGACTAATGTAAGGCCTTTCATCTCCTGAGCCACCCAGACCCACATCAAGAGCAGACTGCATTTTGCCCTCATGACATTCACTGGGGTGGTGACCTCTGTAGCTTTGACATGAATAACTGTGAATAATGTTTTGAAGGAGCTTTGGTAAAGAATACCCAATCAGGTCTTTTCAAGAACAGGGACAGATATCTAGTGAGCACAAAGCAATAATAGTAAGGCAGACTTTATTACTGCTTTCTAATTTGTTGTTTTGCATTACATGACTTTTTTTTTTTTTTTACCTGCATAGCTAAGGTGCAGTAGCTATCACATCACTGAGTAGTTTTCAAAACTATAAAGTCACCGCAATGCAGTGCATTAACAATCCTGTTGAATCCCCTCAGATATGTTTTCACTGTGTGTCACATTCTGTAGAAGCAATACCATATGGTTTTTCCCTTTCATTGTTGACACCAAAGCTGTCAGAAACATAATTATTTTGTATTTTTAATTGGGGTATATTTGATAAAGCTCTATAGGGAAAAAAGTGCAGCCTTTGTGTATAAGAATATTGTCAGCTGTTTTTTTCCCCCATTGTATTTAGACAAAAGTGTCAATTACCGTCAATAGATAAAAGCACTTTGTTATTTGCAAACCAATTTTGAAGGATTATTATGTCTTTCTCCTTTGTCTCATATTTCATTTGAAGCTAACACTAAGTGAGGGTGGATTCATAAACAATACCAATGAGTGCTTTTATCCTTCATTTAATGTAATACAAAGTGCTGTAAAATTCAGTGTTTTGTGTGATTATGTTTTGCTTTTTGAAACAGCTTCTTGGGAAGCTTTGTGTACAGTTTTTCAATTTAGTTGCTTGGTAGGTTGTTACAGTCAACTTCAACTTGTCTCAGTTCTTCTGTGGATTTAGACTGTCTCAGTTGCTTGTTGAGATCTGTGATATCTGTTGCAGGACTCTGTTCTTCTTGGCTTTGAAGACAGATGAACCGATGAACTTGGAACCAATCAGACTCCTTTCTAATAATACAATTGAAGTGCCTAAAGCCTTTTGAAAGCTTTGTGGCTTGTTTGAAAAATACTCATTCGCTCTGTCTCATTGATGCAGGCCATCCATTCTGTCAGCTGGCATCATGAAGGGAAGCAATTCATGTGCAGTCACTCAGACGGCAGTCTGACGCTATGGAACCTCAGAAACACCACCAAGCCATTCCAGGTCACCTTCCCTCACGGTGAGACACACAGCAACAGTAAACACTGATAATCCCATGAGAAAAATTCTGGGTCATTGGGCTATTACCTAATACAGCAGACAGAAATACTTTTTGTATAGCCGTAAATATCTGAGTGATTTTTTCCTAGACTAAAAACAGATACATCTCATAAACCTTTAAGTGCTATGTGGAAAATTACCAAATGCCACCTGTGTTTCCTCTATGGCTGCTCTGTGGATACGTCTTAGTATATGCTGTCATCTGATTTGTTGAGCAGCTCGTGGTTATGAACAGTCTGTAGCCCATTACAAGTGGTTATGCTTTTGTTTTTCTGAATATAACCGGTCATCATTTCAGTCTTATTCACCAACACTCATTTCAAGTGTCCTGCATTAGAATTTACTGTATTGTTAACAAATCAAACAGTAATTGTCACATATGCAGTGTTTCATTGCTGCTTCATTTTGATTTCCACATTATATGGAATCCTACACCTTCTTCTGTCTTGAAAGATATTTAGCATCACAGAGGTCAAAGAGGAGAGGGAGAGATGAAGATGAGCAGAGGTCAACTAAGAACATAAAACTGAAGAAGAGTAAACAGTTAATATGTAATTTAATGAGAATGAAATAGTCTGGGTTTTTTTAGTAATACATAAATGAGTTGTTGGACTGTGTATAATAGATGCACATAGCCACTATCACGTTACCCATTAGTTTGAGAGTCACCATTTTAATGGCTCGACTATGGCATCTTGGGCGGGGTTTTGTAACAAGAGATCATGTTCAGATGAGGGGAAGGAGTGCTCAATTATCAGCAAATGCTAGCAAACTTGAATAACAAAGTGTGTCCATAGAAATAGAGTGCACACTAGAGCGCCCTGTTATTTGTTGAATAATTGCCAAGTGGCACCAATATGACAAACATGGCAGATAAATTTAGTTCAGTGATTTTAAATAGCCCAGATAAAGACGAGCAGAGAGCTATCAGCTTAGTCAGCATCTATCTGTCACTCCATTACTGCTGATTTATAAAAAGACTGTAATTTAGCTTAACAAAGGACTTTGATTCAAGATTTAATTTTAATATCTTTTGAATGTCTTGGCCAAAATTAAAAGTTGAAGTAGGTTTCTTGTATAGAATTAGATATGTCCCCTCTTCTTCCAACCATAAAACTATTATTCAGCCAGCCTGCATGGCTGGGACTACAGATATATTCTTTATTGTCAGACTGCCCCTTTAATACTCCAGCAGTCATACTCTGCATACCATATTGTATTATACTTTATCACAAGTGACAAATTTCTTACTCGTCATAGTTCTTTCTATCAAACGGTTGAATGGACTTCTTTACAGTTGAGAAAAAAATAGCATACTCATGTTATTCATTTACAAAATTTACTGCTGAAGCTGCCAAACATCCTCACATCTCTTAGCTTGTTTTAGATATTACTTGATAAAAAAAAAAATGATTTACAGTGAGATTGCCTGGTTGAATAAAGACTGAATAAACATGAGGGATGCAGACCTGGGCAAGAGTGTCGAAGAATTATGCTTTTTATGCCTTTTGTTCATGTCAATTAGAGCCTTTTGACCAATATGTGGACTGATGTGAGTGTTATACTTGGATAGGTACGCATAATTCATGAACCATCCATCCATCCATTTTCTGAACCGCTTGCCCAGTTCAGGGAACCTATCTGAGATGTCATAGGGCATCACGTAGAGTATCCTGGACATGCTTTCACAGGGCACCCATGAAGCAAATACGTTATATTCCAAATGCAGAATATATTTTTCAGACTGGGTAGTGTAGTGACAAAACTTTCACAAGTCTCTCACTGTTTACAGCCGACACAACATCTATTTTAAACAGAACGTTCCGTACATCAGAGCACAATTGTCTGCTTTCCTTGAAAAATTACCTTTTTGATATCCAGTGCTCATGGTGTGAAGAAATTCTGAATTCAGGGTTGAATCAGTGGCAGCTCAAGTTGTTCTCAGACGATCTTGGTATATTTAAAATTATTTCCTCTAACATATTTAATAAAAGATGCAGCAGTAGAGGTCGAGCTGTTTAGAAATTATGTTTCTTTCATATTTTTTACTCATTCAGAATGTGCTGGGCTTTTGTTGAAAGGTAAAATCCAAGGTTGCATTGCCTCCAAGTTAGGAGACCTTCTCTTCAAAATTGTTTCATTAAGAAAAGCATGAATTTCTCTCTTTAATCTGCTAACTCTGATAATGGTCTGTCATTCCCTGAAAAGAAGACCTGGAAACACAATAAACACAGAAAATCACAAGTTTGAAATGGGGCTAAAGTACAGCACCTGTCAAATGTTTAGACACACTCACCCATTCATGAATGGGTGAGTGTGTCCAAACCTTTACTGGTACTGTATATTTTATCTTTCAGGTAGACTTATGGTGTGGGACTATGTTAAGATTAGATTCATAGCAAGGAATATTATTAAGCCACTAAAATTATGATTACAGCTGTGGAGAAAAGGGTTGCAAGTGCATTGGTCACTTTAATAAAGCAGCAGATAGCAACTCCAAATAAAGTGTGCTTGAAAGAGGGAGGGAAAAAAACATTAACAAAACCTGCACTAATGGGCAGGTTATACACTGGTCGGGTGGTAGTAATGGGTCCACAAGTAATAGCAGCTTGCCTTTGCATCTGCTTGCAATGTAAAGTAAAATAACTCCAATAAGGTGTCACACAGAAGAGAAACAATCAGAAGTCTAATGTTGCCGTTTCATGTTGTAGTTTAAGGAGGACTGAGTAGCTCGAGATGTTTATGCCGAACTATAACGTTGTCTTTAAGTATTGTTTTTTTTGTTTTTTTACTGCTATTTCCTCTGATACAGGAAAGATACAAAAGGATGGGAGGAAGGAGTCATGTAAACCCATACTCAAAGTGGAGTACAAGACCTGTAGAAACAGGTGTGTGCTTTTTAAGCATTTTTCCTTAATGCACAAAACACTGCATGGTTTGGCTTTTTTGTTTTTCACTGATTTGTAACCTCTGAAATAAGATTTAAAGAAAGGTTCACTTTAACTCGTTTGGTGGGGCTGAGTCCTCATAGGAACAAGCAACCATTACACATGCAACTGGACTTCTTTAAGAAGACGTTTTGCCTCTCATCTGAAAGGTTTCTTCAGTTCTCAAACCAGAAGGTGGAGAGACTCAGGTATTTAAGCCCTAGTCGGGGTTGTCCCTGGAAGTGGTGGTGACTCACTATTGTTCACGTGCATACTCACATGCGCCAAGGTGTGAAAGAAGGTGTGGGTTACCACAATTAGTGGTGATGGTTGTTCACAGTGGACATAGATGGCTTCTTTTACTCCTCTTTCGAACCATCTGTCTTCACGGTCCAAAATGTAAACATTGGCATCCTTGAAAGAGTGCCCTTTATCCTTTAGGTGTAGAAATACAGCTGGGTCTTGTCCTGCCGAGGTCTCCCTTCTGTGTTGTGCCAGGCGTTTGTGAAGAGGCTTTTTGGTTTCTCTAGTGTAGAGGTCTGAGCACACTTCACTGCACTGGATAGCATACACTATGTTGCTTATCTTGTGTTTGGGAGTTTTGTCCTTGGGGTGGACCAGTTTTTGAGTGTGACTTGGTTTGAAGCATGCTTGGATGTCGTGCGTGCTGTCAGAAAAATTCTTCTGAGTTTCTCTGACAAGCCTGCTACATAAGGGATGTCAATGTTGCTACTCTTGTCAATCTCATCCTCCCTTGTTGGTGTCTGACCTTCTTTCCTGTGCATCTTGGCTGATTTGATGAAAGCCCAGTTGGGATAACCACATGTTTTAAGGGCTTTCTTTACATGCGTGTGTTCCTGGGTCTCGCCATCTTCTGGTTTGAGAACTGAAAAAGCCTTTTGGATGAGAGGTGAAACATCTTCAAGAAACTTAATGAAGTTCAGTCGCTTTTTTTCAAGCTCCAGAGATTATTTATCATTTATTTTATTTGATCATTGGCTTATAATTAGATTAGAAACAAGCACATGTCGTAAAAATAGTTTATCTGACTGATTATTTACTTTATTCATTCGTTCTTTCTTTTCTGGCTTGCCAATTTCAACTACTTCTCTTCATACAATCCAGGAAAAAGCAATTCTAAATTCCTTTTCTTCTTCCACAACAGTGAGCCTTTTGTTATCTTCTCTGGGGGTCTTTCATATGACAAGGCAGGACGACGGCCAGCATTAACCATCATGCACGGCAAGGCCATCACTGTGCTAGAGATGGATTATCCTATTGTAGAGTTCATGGTGCTCTGTGAGACTCCTTACAACAATGGTAAGGGTATACAGATTCAATTACAAGATTTGTGCCACTTTTTTTTCTGGTCTCAGTTCAGTGGTTTCTGTGGGTTTGAAGCCATTCCGAGAAATTTGGTTTTCAGCCACAGTGGGTTCACTGTTCAGTTTTTGTTCACCTACTCAGCACCATCAAGTTCTCTTGCAGTTGTGTCATAATGTGGAAATTACAAAAGCTTACTTCCTTAAAACTCACCATCCATTATGCCTTAATGAAATGAAATCACTTTTTAATACAAATTTGGGGTGATTTTCTTGTAACGGTGACTCCGATTTTTCTTGGATATTATAAAGTGAGCTATATTGTAGATAATTTGAACATTACCATTTAAATTTCCAGTTATGTGTGGTTGTATGTAAATAGCATTATCGCTCCATCTTTCTGCCTGGATTTGTATTTCACAGAGGTCCAGGAGCCATACGCAGTGGTGGTGCTTTTGGAGAAAGACTTAATTGTGGTGGATCTAACACAGAGCAAGTATGTAACTGTGAAATACTGTACAAACTCATATTCCAACAGGGATTACATACAGCTTATAAGAGAACAGTAAAGCATATCAGAATCCCATCACACCTTGTCTACTTTTGACATACAAGAATATCACGTGAAGAATAAAACTCACCATTCTTCCATGAGCCAAAAATGAAAGGTTTAAAAATTAAAGGTTACCAGTGCTACCTGAAGGAAGATCAGGAAGATGTGACCATATATAATGCTGTAGGACTAAAAGAATATCAATAGTGGGGTTAGAGGAACCTAACTCCAGAAGACTTCTAAGTCGGCCAGCAGTTAAACAGATCTGTCAGTGTATCAAAAAGTTGCTCGCAGCAGCTTTGTGAAAGTCTCTTAAAAGGAAGCACTTAGTTGAGTGCTTTCGTTGCTGTTTAGAAGAACTCTCAATGGTTTGATAAGATCCTGTTTAAAAACTGCCAAAGATGTTATCCTTTAAAAAAGCACAGTACTCTGCTTTCTGGGTGAAAATGCTATCTCTAGATTTAACTTGATCCCATTGTTAAAAAAGATGAAGGTGGACAGTGTTGATGTGCTGCTGATGTTCTGACAGATTAACACCTCAGGCTAGGGGATACATTTGAGTGGAAGCAAAACACTTGGGTATAAATGAAGTTTTGTGGTAAATTAGGTTACCTAATTGCAGCTGTTGGATATAAATGTCTCCTGATAACACCTTAAGTAGTTTAAACATGCCCAGATTATCTTTGGTGGTGGGAGCTCATTGATTAGAGCCTAATTGTGTTTCAATTGTTCATTATAAGTAAATCAGGCTAATTGTATTTAAAATTTTCATTATAAGTAAAGAGTGACATGAATCTGGAGTTTTGTAGCAACACCCCTGTACATCTTTTAGTGACACTTTAATGTATGCACATAAGTAACAGTGCCATTCTATCTTACCTTATTGTGGCAATAAAGCAGATAAAGGTAAAGAGAGGATCTGGAATATTGACATACCTAATTAATGCCACTTAGAGAGCTTACATTCAAGACAGATAAAGAATTCCCTGAATCCAGACCTTTGAATCTTTCCACTCTACCACATGGACAGCATCCTGTCATGAAGCTGCTTCCTGGTCCACCATCGGAGGATTAACATTAGCAAAAGATTAGCAAATTAGCAAATAAAATCATTTATTTCAGTTAGTTAAGGAGTAATTCTGACTCTGGGAGATGACTCTATTCATTTTGTACAGATATTCAGTTATATTATAGAGCTGCACTGTACTTGTACTATACTATATTATATACTTGCTTGTTGCAGCTACCCTGTCTTTGAGAACCCATACCCCATGGACATCCATGAGTCACCAGTTACCTGCACAGCCTATTTTGCAGACTGTCCACCAGACATTATCCCCATCCTCTATTCTATAGGAGCTAAACACAAGAAAACTGGCTACAGCCAAAAGGTAAGGAGTAGGAATTATATGGGAAGAACATGACTTTTGCTGTGCAGGATTTGACCTTTCTGCTAAGTTAGTCTTAAAATTAATTCAGGTGTGATAAGATGCCAATCATGTGAGGATTTTTTATTTTTTTTTAAATAACATTTCCTTTAAAAAGGTATGTAATTCCTATACACTTTTCTTAGTTTTCTTTAAAAAAAAAAAGTATAATGGGTTTGTTCTGTGTCTGTACTTTGGTTCTTTGATAAAGAAAAATAAATTGCTTTACTTTACATTTTACAGATTTATCAACACCAATCTGCAAAATGTAAAGTTTGATCACATAAAATCAGCTTTCAAAACAAACATTGCTGTAGAACTCGAACGTCTTTAAATTGTAGGTAACCATTAGCACATGCATCATTTTAATCAATTCAGCTTTGTATTGGAGGACAACAGCCGGTGTTTTAGAATAAAATGAAAACCAAGAGTACAATAGGACAAAAAGAAAAGATAATGTGACTGGTTGTTTGAAATAATCAGTACTATTGTGATTATTTTGTCAGGAGTGGCCAATCAGTGGAGGAACATGGACATTAGGCTCCCACACCTACCCAGAGATCATCATCACAGGGTGAGTTAAAAATACTGAAGACATTTTTATTTAGAGTACTATGTAATTTTGATTTCCATCTGTGCCAGCCACAGCAGAGAGCAGTCCCCTTTTGTCAGGGGATGACAGAGATGTTAACCTGTTCTGAAGCTTGCTCACTGGGTGGTGTTTGCTTCTGGGTAACACTCACAGATATCAGTGGCAGTCCAACCCTTTGAGGTCAACATTGAGATGTTTTACTGCTGAATACACAGTGTGACACCCCTAAAATTGCTTAAGTTCTCACGGAGTAGGAATTCAGCTTCACGTTGTAGCTCTCTGTGCCATAAAATGGGAACAGTGTAATATTTAAAAAATGCAGTGCTCACTGCTAAATTTATTGAGGCAGCAAGCGCTAACATGACCAATTCGGGTAACAACCTTAAAGCAAGTAGGAGGGTTGAAAGTTTTACTTTTCCTTAATTTCTGGCTCAAAAACAAATATCCTCTCTCTCTGTTTTTTTTTTTTTTTTTTTAGGCATGCTGATGGCTCAATTAAGTTTTGGGATGCATCTGCAAGTAAGTCCTCTCTGTAAAGTTTCCCTTCATTCTAATTGCAGTGATAATATTTCAAATTAGCACAATCAAATAATTATTTGACTATTAATTTTTTTATATTGCTTTTATGGTATAGGTTGATTACTGAGAGGAGCTCACCCCCAGAATTCAGATTAATCATGGTAGCCCACAGCTACCATACCCTTGCATATATGGCATGCTAACCTTAGTGTCGATTCAGGCTGGCCACCAAATCAACCCAGGCAGAGCAATTGATCTCAGAGCCAGACCTCATCAGATGGTGGTTCAGCTGAATACATTTTACACATATAATTAACAAAATTCATATAGCTTGCATTATTTTAGCTGCTGCAGCTGCTGTGTCCTTTGAACTTGAGGTGATCATTCTTCGATCTGTTGTCATTGCTCCATTCTGTGTGGGGGTCTTGCTGCTGCTTTTCTTCCCAAAACCTTTTCTTGTACGCAGATGCAGGACAGATCCATACTGTCGAATTGAAACGACAGCAGGTGGAAATAGCAATCTTTTTTTTTGACTATAGTGGTCGTGACTGAGATATATTTGACCTCAATATGCCACATCTTTTTTCTTATTCATGTTGCATTTGTAATTGTTCCACATGGCATATAAAATCCCAGCCATCTTTGACAAGCATGCCCTTACAGGTTTACTGTGCACACACACATTTCTAACTAGTGCAGCTATTTTTTTAAAGGCACAACATTTGTTTATGTGGATTAAATGGAATATAAATCAGAAGGCCAGGGTGAAAATCAGTTTCCTCTCAGCCAAACACATTAGTTTCTAATGCACTTCACATAGCTGTGCCAATTGCACCTGTACGGGGTGAGAATGCCTCACCAAATGGAGACAAGACATTTATATAAACTGCATGAAATTTGAAAGCATTGTTGTTGTCTGGATGGTGAAGAAAGTTACATACAAAGATTTATGTAACTTGGTAAAACTGAAGCTGTGAATAAGGGTGTTGTGATATTACCACTTTATTATTATTTACTTACATACTTGTTGCTTCTTTTAAAACATATGTATATGGCTATTTACTCTATGTTTTGCATTGTATTTTAAATGAAATACTTCTGTTCAGTCACACTGCAGATGTTGTACAAGATGAAAACCTCCAAAGTGTTTGAGAAGCTGAAGCCAGGTGAGGGCCGTGCCGCAGAGTTGGTTGAAGAAGACCCCTTTGCTATTCAAATGGTCAGCTGGTGCCCTCAAAGTCGTATCTTCTGTGTGGTTGGCATCTCAGCTCACATCATCCTGTATCGTTTTAGCAAATATGACGCCAACACTCAGATAGTGGTGAGTAAAATAAGAACCAGGATAAAAGTGGTCACATTCTGGTGATTTGGTGAATAGTAGAGTAGAGTAGAGTGTAGATAAAGTCTAATTTTATTTTTACTCTGGATCTGACTCACTCTTATTTCTGTACCTGTGTTATACCCAGTCACTAGAGGTACGCTTACAGTGTGACTCGGAGGACGTCATCTCTCCATCAGAGAATGAAAACAATCCCTGCTTCTCAGAGCCGGGCTCTCACTCACCCCAACCTCACCATCATCATCAACACCAACACCCAGCTAGCCCTGGCAGTAGGACACCAGAGGGTATCAAAGACAGCATCCCCTGCCTCAAGTAAGATATCTGTACATCATCTGGTTCATAGCACCAGGAATGAGTCGGTCTGAACCAGGCTTGTCCTTTGAGTGGATCTGGAGAATCAGTTATGCTGTGGCAGGCATTTTGCTGGCGTGGTTGGGGTCCACTTGTCCTCTTGGGCACAAATAATAATAATAACAATAATAATAATAATAAATAACCCCGTGTTTTGAGTTCTCACTTTTATTCTGTTATGAAACATTTTTACCTTGTTGGGAATGACTTATCCTGGATGACAGTACTCCCATCCACTGGGTACAAAGGGTCATGAAATTAAAAGAAAAAAAGAATTAAAATGATTTGAATCATTTGTTGTTGCCTCAACCCAGTTAAACACTCCTGGGTGATTTCAGACTCACATGTTCTATCATCCAAACTCCATCCTCCCAGTAGTGTAGACCTGTAAAACCAAGGCCGAAGTGCATTAAAGTCATTCTGGTGGTACATGTTGGTCCAATAACTCTCTGAGCCCATCACTTGGCCATGATCCTAAACAATGCCACCATGTTTAACTTGTACATCAAACATAACTAAGGTGTTACAGTATTTCTGGGTAAATTGTACCCTCATTCTGTAATCTGCACTGTTGATATTTGCTCAGTTGCTAAGTGTTTTGTTTTGTTTTTTTGTTAATGACCAACAGCACAGCTAAAACCTCTCCTCCACATCTGTTTCAGGGTGAAGGACCGGGTGGTTCGGGTTCCTCCTGGTTACCAATCAGAGCTGGTCATCCAGCTCCTCTGGGTAGATGGTGAACCTCCACAACAGATTACCAGCCTGGACATCAACTCAGCCTATGGCCTGTGAGTTTCCAGATGCATAACAATTTTTCTGTCTGCTGGACTTCCTGCCCAACTGTGTTCCCATTTCTCAGTCTAAATTAGGAACATTTAGTAAACAGTGAGCTTGTATTATCCGTAATGCTTCCCGTTTCCACATGTTTTGCAGTCCCCAGTAACTACAGCCATCACTGCACAATAAAAGCATGATTGTGAAGTGCAGTGAAACAAATAGTGGCATCTAAACCAAAATTGCACAGTAGAGACCAAGAACATTTTGACTGCCATTTCAAGGCTGAAAATGGCTGGTTTATGTAGTTTAAATGCAGCGAAGCACCTCATACTTCTCCACATTAAAGTTGCAACAGAAGAATACTGGTGGCAGCAAAAAGGGTTAGTTTGACTGTGGTTAAAACTTAAACCTACATAAAACACGCATTTAAGAGGCACACACAGCATGTTTATGTGTGTTCATAGTTTCTGTGCTTTTGTGAAGTATCACAAAAATACTGATCTGACTAGCTATATGTATTAGTTTATTACAGTAAAATATTGCAAGGTGCAGGGCAGATGTACATGGTATGATGTGGCATGTGTAAGGTTTGTATTTTTCTGTTACCATCAGCAATTTTTGTACTGTGACCACATTATTTAAATGTTTTCTCCTGTTTTCTTGACAAATTTAACACCTGCAAGCCAAGCCGAGAAAAACACCATATGTCCTGTGACCATAGTCATAGCACTGAATAAAGTAAGCGAGTTAAGTGGATGCTTGTGACAAGCAGTAGCAACAAGAAACACGAACATTTTATCTTCTGTTAGCTCCTTTTGGTCTATAATGTGTTATTGTAATATTTTTTAAGGGACTTATTGGATATAGACTTGATCAAAACTCCACTTTTAGAAACTTCACAATAATTATATACTGCGCTTAAATCAAACAGGAGTCGAATGATTTCCTGAGCTCAGAAGGTTTTAAGACTACTTGTCTTGCTTTGCTGTGAGTAGAAGCTTTATCTGAAGAAACCAATAAAAGCAGAGGTCTTTTTAAAAAGCTCTCTCCGGGTCAAGGCAAGTGGCACCATTTGAATCTCTCTCTAAAACTTTTCATAGCTTAAGTGAAATTGCAGGAATTGATTATCTAGTTTCTTCTTTTCGCTGTATCTCTCACATACTGAGCAGAACACATACACATGCTCCCATTTCTCATTTAGACTCTTCTTTTACTTGCACTATTATAAAAAAACATTCCTTAAATCACAACTGAGAGTATTGGTGAAAGTGGAATACCATTTGAGTGTCGCTCCCAGCTGTAAACGTCAGGAGAAGGACTGTGATAAAAAGAGCGATGAAATTGCAACATAAAAACACCACAACTTCTTCCATCTTTACTTATTTTTGCATAGCTAAAGTCACAATAACAACTCAACTCTGCCTCCTCTGGTCAGCAATAAAAGAGAAGTTTAGACTTTAGCAAGTTTAAAACTTTCTAAAGTCTTAATAAAATGTTTTGTACCTTATATAATATAATAAAACGTATAATTGTGCTGCAGCTCCTAGGACTGTCTTGTCCTTCCCAAATGTTTTATAAATTAACAAAACAAGCCTTTTTACCTGGCCTTTCTACATTTTTAGTCTTTGTAGCTTAAGTGTTACTTGTTCCAAATGGCTTGAAATAAAGGTTTGGCAACTGCTCCCTTTCACTTGCTCATTTTGTTGTGTTTGCATAGAGTACATGGCACAGTTTTTCATTGTCAATCCTCTGCTAGACTATGTGGATTTTCTTGGGAGCCCTACCTCCCAGTAAAATCCACAGACTCATGAAACTCTAATCTTACAAATTGTCTAACAATATCTGCTACTTTCATTCTGTGCCAGAATCCAAGCATTAAGCCCTCCCTTGGTCCTTTATAAGTTCAGGTGAAATCCTGAATGTGCTATCTGCTTCTAAACATATAAACAAGGTCACCAGCCAGCAGCCAGACTTCTTACAAGAACCTAGAAAACTGAGCATATTACTCAGTTTTACTTACTCTACACTGACTGGCCATCACTTTTAGAACTGATTTACTCATTACTTTTAAAGCCCTTAATGGCCTGGCTCCAGAATACATATGGAAACTGCAGTCTCTGTACCCAACAAGTGCACAGCTCGAGATCCTCAGACTGAAGCCTGCCAACTGCTCCCACCTCATGGTTAAAGAAAAAAAGCAATCAAGTGTTTGCTGTAAGGCTCCTCAGTCGGGGAATGACCTGCCAGAGGTCTTTGTCAGTGTCCTTTTTTAAATCACAGTTAAAGACTCGTTTATATTGTAGGGCTGTCTTATAAATTTTCTTATAGATTTTATATTGTTGACATTCTTAGCTTACCCCCATTTTATCATTTTATTTTTTAACTTTTAAACTTTATTATGGAATCGTATCTTATTCTTATGTTTATTCTGACGTTGCACATGAATCTTGTTTGGTCTTTTGTTGATATGCAAATTGTTTCTATAATTTATTCTTTTGTTTGTTTATTCTATGTTTTGGTAAGTGCTACACAAATAATCCCTTTTCTTTATTGCTTTATCATTTATTCACTTCTCAGATGAAGAACCACTGATTGTTGCAAATATTGTCTGCTTCAAAGACAAATTAATGTCATCAAATTTCTCCTGTCACGTCATCCTGAGGCTCTGTAGTGGCAATAGGTAACAGGTGATGTTCAGTCTTGTGGAAATTATGGTATCAATATTAGAAAAAGAGCATCATCATTCATGTGATATAAAAGTAGACTGTTCTTGACAATAATTGCACCCAAATGTCACGGTTAATTTTCAGTGTTTTTCATGCTACTTTAATGTCAGTGAAATTAACTGAGTGAATTCCAACTGCTAACAGTGTCTTGTTCCCATGCCTCCTTATTTTGTGCTTGTGTCCAGTTTGGCATTTGGGAATTGTAATGGCCTAGCGGTGGTGGACTACTTGCAAAAAACCGTCATATTATGTATGTCAACACTGGATCTGTATGGAAGCACCGACCCCTACCAGCGCCTTACCCGTTCCCCCGCAGGAACAGGCAGTCCACCTCAGGTAACACACACACACACACACACACCTAGGATAATGCCACACACATGCGCATGCACTGCTAATACTCAGTTGACATATGCAGAATCAGGTGCCAGTACTGTAATCACAGCATCCAGACTACTGCATCTCATCTATTTTCTCCTCTTCTGTCTTCTTCTCTTTCTGTCTCTTCTATTTTTTCCTGATCTCGTACATGAGAATAATCTGAAAACAGTTAAACAGACAGTTTAATTATATGAACATTTAATCAGCCCCACTGTTCATGTGCTAAATAGTGATGAATAGTGATAAAAGTATACCATTTTTAAGGTAGTATGTACCCCTCCGCCTAAAAAAGGCTGCAGGTGTATTGTCGGGTGGGTGGGGGGTGGCCAGGTTTCAACTTTGTGAACGTGATAACTCAAAGACGATGTGACCTTGGATATTTAAATTCATACCATAAATGTATCTGCCAAAAAAAAAAAAACATCTTTACCAATTTGAAAATTTAGGCACAGCATTAAAAAGTGTTTCTGAGTAAATATCAACTACTGAGAATAACTTCCAGTGTCTGGCAGCATTTTGGTGTACGAACAAGCTTTAAAGTAAATTTAGCTGCCCATAGAGCAACTTCCCATTGTAAACACAAAATTTGATATTAGCCCTCTAATTAGTAGTGGTCCTACTTATTAAATTAATGAAGGTGAAGTGACCTGAAGTTAACTGAAGAAGAAGAAACTCTCAAAGAGTGGGGAAAGCAAATTAGAGAAGTAATTAATAAAACGGACTTATTGAAACAGAATAATAATGATAATGCACACTGTAACGCCACAATGCACAGAATAAGTCTTTTGCCTTGTTGTTACACAGATTTTTGTGCTGTATCGTAGATGATCGTCTTATTATGTATCAAAGATTGCAGAATCGCTGCTGCATCATGACACCATTATTATTCTGAATCTGAACATTCATAATCCTGTATTATGATAAGAAATAAATAGTTGATATTAAAAGGGTCCAATCTTAATGCTGAACATACAGGAAATTCCTAAATGTAGCCGAGCAATTAAATGTCAAAACATGGTCAACAGTTAAAAGTCTAGTTCAGCTGAACTGTTTCTTCCTTTTCTTTCTTCTATTTCTGTCATACAAAAACATACAAATACAAAGACATCTGCCCATCTCAATATGCCTGTCATAGATCTGCACTATGATATGAAGTGCATGTTAACAGGTTGCGTGTCATTCCACATGGGCATTATTGTGCATGTTGTCATTTGATTTCTCTGTCTGTTCTGTTTTTAGTCCTGCTTGAGCACAGATCTGTAGTCAAAAGCCACAGAGGTCTTGCTGTACCTCCCAATCCCTGACTCCCTTTTGTCTGCTGCTGATCTTGGCTGGTGATGGTCTCTGAAGCATATTATTTATACTTAATGTGCTTAAAAGATATTCCGCCCCACCACTTAGTAATTATTGTATAAAATACAAGCCATATCTTTTTTTTGGACCAGATGCTAACTTCTAATGGTTTAATATTTTAGATGGCTAAAGTCCTTGCAGCAAGTACTTTTTTTATTGCGTAATTCCCACAGGTGTAGCTGAAAATATTTTAGATACTCAGGAGGAGGGGAATATGAGTATGTGAAGGGGGTGATTTTGGGCTTTGGAGTCAACTTTTTTATATGCTGTTGCACCCTGTGTTAGGTCTTTAAAATCAATGTGGAGCCAGAAGGGAAAATAGAAGCGGGCAAATATGCCCTTTTCTGTACCGCAGGTGGTGTTGTTCTGATCTGAAGCACTTACTGTGCTAGAGTTCACACAATACCGAAGACAAAACTTTAAAAACACAGTCAAAAGGCCAATACATAGTGCTTACTCAGTGTCTTTTTGAACAGTGAACAGTTTGAACAGTTTTCTGTACTTTCCACCACATTTTTAGCTGTTGTCATTACATATGTGTATGTGTATGCTACCTTTTCAATATAGTAGTCAAATGTGGGGGAATTAGTTCTTAGAATGGTGTCTAAGTATTGTTTCCCTAGTCATGATACAGATTATTTTATAACAGCCAAAACTTGGTGCAGCAAGAGATTTTTTTAATGTTACTTTGTTAGTAATGATATGTTCCCTGCTAACAGTGGTTCTTGTGCAAATGACCAATGACATCAGCAATTCTGGGGTTTGCTGGAGTAGTGGGTATTTCTTGTCTGCCCTTCCCTGACACTATCTCACTTGCTGCTTGCTCTCACTTTCCACTCTAAGCCTGTGTGTTCTTCTCTCTCCCCCTTGCCTCCTCTCTCTCCCCACCCCTTCCTTCCCTCCTAAACTTTATTCCTCATCTACCCTTCTATCCTCATGCATTCATCCACTCCTGCTAACCTTGTTTCTTATAACCTTTTTTCTTTCTTTCCTCTCCTTTCACTGTTCCGCCATTATTGCCATTCTACCTTTGTCCCACCTCACTTATGTTGCCACCTCTCTTTTGTTTCTCTGATCTCTCCTTGCCTTAAATTTCTGCCTACACTTCACGATCTATTTCCACCTGCCATCCTTTCCACCACTTCTACCATTTTCTTTTTCCTCTTCCTTCTCCTACTTTTGGTGACTCTGTGGCTGCTGGTGTGGGCATGCGGGCCTGCCTGACAGAGTTTTGCATGCGCGGCCTGTCTAACTTTTATTCAGATTCAAAGAAAAGGATCCGTACATCCTATCAGAGTAAGTCGGGCCTTCCTAAAGGCCGGGGGAATCGGTGTGTGTGTGCAGGTGGGATGGGGCGGCGGGTTGGTGTTTTGATGGAACATAGTAGGACATCGTGTTTGGTACAGATAATTGCCACAAAAACTGACACAGACTCAAAGCAAAGGGACAAACCAAAGAGATGACTGGAATAAAACCGGCTTTTTCTGAACTTATAGCAGAATATCACCAGCAAAACTTTCCCTATTCCAGTCATGTCCAGCAGTATGTCCTTTGCAGAAGGAGAGCCACTACTTTGAGACAGTTGAATAAGGGCAGTTATAAATAATAAATTATAGATGTGATGTATATTTTAACTAAAGCATAGTTAGAGGGGTGAAAGCTACCTTCTTCTTGAAACTATGATGTGCACTTTTTGTTGATGGTTACAAAGGAATTCTTAATTTTATTCCACAGTAAAGGTTTAATGAGAGTGCCTTTCAATCTCTTTTGTAAAGTCAGCATAAATTATTGAAAGAAAATTAGCATTAGGAATGTTCAGTGGAACCTTTGACTGATGTGAA
The DNA here is from genome assembly GCA_024447675.2 of Pterophyllum scalare. NCBI lineage: Eukaryota > Metazoa > Chordata > Actinopteri > Cichliformes > Cichlidae > Pterophyllum > Pterophyllum scalare. The sequence goes on along the minus strand of JAMQGT020008822.1, from coordinate 21,789 downwards.
ATAATTAAATAAGTCAATTTTTTTTAACTGTGACGACTCAGTGAGGTTATTAGTAAGTCCATAATGAATGCTGCTTAAAACACCCCACATTTGTAGTCAGACTTAATAGAATAAGAATAAGAATTTTAAAATCTCAGTGTTTGTGGCAGTTTTTACAGAAGGAAAAGGTATGACTTCATTTTGGCTCGTGCTTGCTGCATGTGATCAGATTGATTATGATCCTGTTTTTAATTTTTTTGTGCGTGTTTCATTTTGTATGTTGACTATATATGTCATTTTTATTATGAGATTTGCACTACATACTTTAGATGCTTAACTATAGGCATTTTAAGGCAAAGCTGGTTGATTGAAAAAAAGGTACTATATTTTCAACAGATTGTAGTGCAGGTCACATCAGTTATCAGCCACTCTGCTCATGGAAGACACTATGGATTCTAATAAACATTCCCTAAATTGGATAAGTGAAAGAAGATGGATGGATGGATGGATGGGAAAAAAACAAAGAGCAAATATTCCCTAATAGTAAAGAGCTTGACCTCATAAAATCATATTTTTATACATAATAATGTAATATTGTGTACCGATTGTAAAACCAAGATGATACCCAAAAGATTGTCGATAGCTGTACTCTTTCTTTGGGTTTTGCGTGGCTGACATCTACCAAACAAACATCTTTTAAATCTGTATGACTGACATGGTTCAAATAATCTGACACACTGTGTACACCTCTTCTTCCTTTCGGCTGCTGCAGGCCTTACTGAACTCACTGACAACCAGCAGTCGATTGACATGGAGAGAAGCAAGTCGCCCACTTCAGGTAACCTGCTTACACACACTTAAACAGACACGCACCAGCAGCCACCAAATCTGTTTTCCCTCAATGCAAATGTCTTGTGATTGGCACTGTGAAACTTTGCTGGATGGGATGCTGTTGTCTTTAAACTTCAATTACAGCCTGTGATCACCTCGCACTATCACCAGATCATCTTCACTTGGTGAGAATGGCAGATGTTTAAAATGACAACTATTGTTCAGTGTTGTTATATGGAAGTCCAAATTTACCATAGTACTGAAAAGAAGTGCTATAACCCCTGAATTTAGCAGGAATGGTTATTGTATATTGGGGAGTGTCTGATGCAGTTTGTTATAGTTTACAGCTGGAGTGTCCTTTAGTCCAAAGTTGTGTAGTGACTGTGTGTTTTCACAAAGGTAAAGAAGAAAAAAACTTTTTGCCTACTCTCCCTTTTCTTTGACATGCTTATTTTAAACTAACATTGATATAGCCGGTCACAGTAGTGATAGCCCATGCATTTTAATAAGCAGCAGTAACATTTTTTAAAATCAAAGCCTGTGTTCTCAGAGTTTTTCAGAGATGTTTATTTTGTATAATCAACAATGACTTATTTAAAAAAAAACAACTTTACTTTCAATTTCAAATTTGCTAACATATTATCAGTACTTGTACTAAATAAAAGAGGATGTACAGTCATGTGAAGAAGAAAGCTTCCACATTCAGTACACCCTCACTGCTTCCATAGGAATTCAGTGGGAAAGTAGCAGCCAGGTGCTGCTAATCAAATGCAGTCAATTAACTGAGCAAGTATGACCACCTCTATAAAAGGCGAGGTTTTGACCGTTTGATTGTCTGGAGCATTCAGGTGTATGTTAATACAATGCTATAATCTTCCCAGGAGTGGACGTGCTAGCTAATCCCCCCCCCCCAAGGTCAGACTGTGCATTGCTCAGAGAAATTGCAGAAAACCCAAATGCTACTTCAGTGGCCTCAGTTAGCATGTTAAAAGTTAAAGACCATCACAGTACAATTAGAAAAAGACTGTTTAGAAGGATTGCCAGGAGGAAGCTTCTTCTTTCTAAAAACGATCATTGCAGCACAGCTTCAGTTTACAAAGGTGCACCTGTTTCTCGAACAACGTACTTTGGACAAACAAGACCAAAGTGGAGAAGTTTGTAATGCTAAGCACCACATTTAGCCAAAAACAAACACAGCACCTCATACCAGCTGTTAAACATGGTGGTGGAGTGGTGATGATTTGGGCTTGATTGCAGCAACAGGACCTGGGCACCTTGCAGTCAGTGAATCAGCCATGAGCCGTCTGTCCAACAGCTAAAGGTTGGCCAAAATTTGGTCATCCAGCAGCACAATTACTCCAAGGACACCAGGAAATCTACAATAGAATGGCTGAAAATGAAATGAATCAAAAGTGTTGCAGTAACCCAGAATCCAAAACTGCACAGAGCCCTGGGAAAACTTTCTTTTTCATGTGACTGTATAATGGAACAGACATGCTTCCTAGAGGATAATGGTGTGATCATATCTTAAATGTAAATGTCTTTGATGTTTGGAGTCATACTCATCATCTTGTCACTGGCATCGAGTTTCATAGTCACACTTTGGAAATATAATTTTAGATATGACAGAATTTGCATTGAAAATGGCTGCTAATGAATGTCTCCAAGCAGAAGATAACATCATACAATAGATGAAAGTTTATTTCTAGATGAGATCTGCATATTTGAAGACAATGAGGTGGAAATGTATAGTGGATGAATAGAAAGAGAGAGATGAGAACATTTCCCAGCAGGTGCTTTTTGTGTCTCTCATAGGCTACACTACCTCAGCAAATGCAGGGAGTGTGTAAGCATGTGTAAATCTGTGCTTAAGACACTGCCAGGCAGGCATGCTGTGTCCTCGAGGCTCTTTCTGGTTTGTAAGGCTTCATGTACTACTCAGTATAACACCAACCAAAATATATTAAATGTGATGTCTTGTGTTTGATTCAGAATCTTCTTCTTACGTATCAGATAAAGGAAAATAAAAATAGAGAATAGAAAATACAGAATTCATAGTATTTTTCTGAGGTGCGTGGGTACCTTTTTTTTCCTTGAAAGTGGATAAAAGCACCCCACAATCAGGTAATCTTTGTAAAACCTGGAAGGTATAAGAGAAGAACCTTTTTCAGCTGCAGTACAAGTACAGACTTGAAAGCACTGTATGACATCCCTTCTAATGTTTATCTTGATGGCTGATTATGCTTTTCAGGTGGCTTTTAAGCAAAAGAAGTATAATTTAACTATCGTTTTTAGTCTTCAGAAATAGCATTCAGACAATTGCAAAGACATTCAGAAATTCAAGGAATTTGATACCTTGGAACACTTTCCAATTATGCCATGCAAATCCAGGGGAAATGTGATCTGAAGAAAAAGTGGAGTGTGTTAAAGGCTGAAAATGGTCTCTCTTTAAACTAAGCAGAGAATAAAACTTTATTTTTTTAGTCGCAGAGAACAATTGGTTACAGTTGATCTTTGTATAATATATCATTTACTAGTGATATGGTCATTTTTGATTAACTATGTGAATGGTGGAAAAGCTGCACAAGAAGGATGACATTTTGTCATGGGTCCAGACCTTGAAATTGTGGCCTCTCAAGTGAGACAATTTGCTTTAGGAAAGCATACATACATGTATAGATGGAACCAAATACAACAAAATCGCCAATGTTTTTTTAGTGACGTCATAAAATCTTCTCATGCAACCGAACTGGTAATCTGCTGGCGAGGTCCTAGGGGCAAAATTTGTGTGAACTGAAACTATTTATGCTCGTTGGCAAATTTAGCACATTTAGCACATTTTTTTTTTCCAATTCACAGATTCAGACTGCTGGTTTGTAACGGAATAAACCCTACCAAATGCATTTTTATGCTTCAGACTTATTGCTTTACCTTAGAACAGATTTTGCATGCAGTATGAATATGAATTCATCATTAATTTAGCTGTCCAAAATCTGTTGCTGTTTATGTATTTTAATCAGCAGCTGCACGTTCATGATTTCCCATGTTTGTTTTGTCAAGCACACAGGACACACACTTTTTGTCTGTTCTCACATGTACTCTTCAGCCTTGCATTTGAGCCTCCCAAGGAGAGAATAACAACAGAATGACAGAACCAGGACAAGATGTTCTTTGCTGTTGTGGCGGGGAGTCTTTCAGCATTGTGATGTGGACTAGGACATGGTCATTTTGTCCCATTACAGGCCTGTCATTTGTTAATTAAAGAGATGGAAAAGGAGAAGAATTATGGAGAGATGAATGAAAAGCACGTGGGATGATGCAACATGACACAGCATGATTATGTCTGATTCACTTTAACACTTACCCACTTGAAGGGGGAAGGAGAAGGTGCACTTTTGCTCCACTGGATATCACGGCTTCAGCAGGTTCATAATTATAAGAAAGAAATGTTAACAACAGCTAAGAGCAGACCAGCCTGACTTAAAATGTCACTTAAATCAGGTTAAAACCTATTCCATATTAATGCAGTACTGATGTAAAATATATTAAAACTTGTTATGCTCACAGATAAATGAGGCTGCTTAGTTTTGCTCTTCTTGACAGGTTTAGAGTTCATAGTTTGTTTTCTTCTGCCGAATATCAACTTCAGCTCTGTGGCCATTAGAGGTTGTCTACCTGTCCCTGGCATACCTGTTGTGCTGTATCTGTTCAACACCATAAACAGACTGTGGACAGCTTATTAAAGGAGCCAGCCATCGTCCTGATTCACACTGTGTGTCAATAACAGCGAACTTCTCTCTCACTACTTAACACATCTTTCCCCCTCTTTTTCCTGACCTTTTTCCTGTCTCTCTTTTGTCATTAGGCCCAGTAATTGGCCCTTCTTCTGCCTGAAAGCTGTCTCCTTTCACATCCTTCCTGTTGTCTTCTTTTTAATGTCCTGAGGTCTGTTGTTTTGGTTTGAGGTTATGTGTTAAATTTCCTCTGGGAGCATTATGCGACATGTAGCTGTAGCAGGGCTTGACCAGGCCCTTCAGAAAATGGACTAACAAGACAAGGCACCAGTGTTCGGTGCCTGACCCCACAGGATATATTTAGCAGTGAGCACTCGAGGGGAAAGGTGAGCTGCAACTCAGCCTTTGATAAAATTTAAAATAAGCCTAAATACAATTTTTCAACTAAACCCTACTGGGGGTAAACATATTGATTATATAACTGTTAATTAACCTGTAGGAGATTATTAATTACAAGAGTAGAAGTTCATCTCAAGCTTAAATGCACTAAAATATTTCATTAAGCACTCCTTGAAATTGAACGAACTCCTGTCACTTGTGAGGGGTTTTGTTTGTTTTTTTGTGTAAAGTACAAAAATGAATAACATTTTTTTTAAAAAGTATGTTGAGAAATGTTTGAAGACGTAAAATGGGTCTAATATCTTGGTAAGTAAGAACCCACCATAAAATGAAAAAAAAAAAGTTAGCTAATTAAGATGCAGTTCATTTTAAAAAATTAACTCCCCCCACCCCCAAAATGTATTTTTTGCAATAATATTGTGATAAGCATGTAATGAAACTATGATATTGCAACAACCCTAGTTTTAAAAGCTGTTGTGAACAGTGTACCTCACTGATATCACCATCTCCATCACTCTTAACAGCTTGCATATTGTTAACCTAAGCTCAAGTGTGTGAGCTGTGTAAGTTTGCTGTGCACAATCAATTACACAAAAACAGGACCTACATATGATATAAGCTCACTGGCCACTTCATCAGGTACAGGTACACATTGCTAGTACTGGGTTGGACCTGTTTTTGCATTCAGAATTGCTTTAATTCTTTGTGGTATAAATCCAACATGGTGCTAGAAAAATTCCTCAGACATTTTGATCCATATTGACATTGTAGCACTACTCAGTTGCTGCAGATTTATTGGCTGCACATCTATGATGCAAATCTTTCATGTCACTACATCCCAAAGGTGCCATACTAGACTCTGATCTGGTGACTGCGGAGGCCATTTGAGTACAGTGAACTCATTGTTAAAGAAACCAGTTTGAGATGATTTGAGCTTTGTGACATGGTGGATTATCGCGCTGGAAGCGGCCATTAGAAGATGTGGTTGTAAAATGACGGACATGGTCGGCAACAATACTCATGTAGATTGCGGCTGTTTAAACAATGCTCAGTTGGTACTAAGAGGCCCAAAGTGTGCCAAGAAAATATCTCCCACATCATTTCACCTCCTCAAGCAGCCTGAACCATTCATAAAAGGTAGGATGGAGCCATACTCTCATGTTATTTATGTCAAATTCTGACCCTACAATTTGGGTATCGTAGCAGAAATTGAGACAAATCACGGGAGGCAGTGTTTTTCCAATCTTCTATTAAGCAACTTTGTTGAGCTTATGTCGATTGTAGCCTCAGTTTCTTGTTCTTAGCTGGGAGAAGTGGTACCAAGTGTGGTCTTCTGCTGCTGTAGCTCATCTGCTTCAAGGTTTGACATGTGTGGTTGTAATGAGTGGTTATTTGAGTTACTGTTGCCTTCCTATCAACTCCAAGCAGTCTGGCCATTATGCTCTGACCTCTGGCATCACCAAGTCGTTTTCACCCAGAAAACCGCCACTCACTGGATATTGATATTTTCTCTTTTTCTGTAAACTGTATTTTCTGTGAACCCTACAGATGGTTATGTGGTAAAATCCCAGTAGATCTTGAGTTTGTGAAATACTACCACATTCAGAGTCATTTAAATGAGCTTGTCTACATGCCTAAATAGAGTTGCTGCCATGTGACTGACTTATTAAATATTTGTGTTAAAGTACAGTTAAAAAGGTGTATGTAATTAAGTGGCCAGTGAATATATACTTTCTTTAAATCCACTGTAGCCAGTAAGTCTTCCTATCAGACATCATGTCATTTCATGTTGGAATCTATGAGTTCCAGTGTTGAAATTTCAAGATCACACATTGTCTCTCTCTATATATCTCATATGAGGGTCTTTATATATGGCTTTAAAAAGAGTGTTCATTTAGTTTTAGAGTCACTAAAATAGGCACAGCAACTGGCCAGCTCAGCAGCCTGTCAGCAGTGCATGTCCACTGTCAATGTTCCCACTAGTACCAATCAGTCATGTATCTGCAGTCAGAAGGGGGTTTTTTTTTAGCCACAGTGTCAGCCTCAGGGTAACAAACATGAACACAACACAACAGTAAAGTTACTCATGACTGATGAGGTTTTAACCAGTCGTTATCAATATCAAGTATCAGAACCATTAAATGGTCAGTTGATGACTTAATTAATTTGTTTGGATTATTGTATGTACATAAAAGTGGTGGTTGTATTTTTATGTAACAAAGCTGGATGACTGGCTATTTCCAGAAATAGTCGTAATCTGGGCCTTGTACTATGAAGCAAGTTTAGCGTACCTAGAATACCTGGCAATTAGGCTTAACAGCCACAGAAGATGATTATCAATTTAATAAGTTAACCTGGGATTTATCGATCGAGCTAGGAGCACATTCACATGAAAGGTTTTTCATCATTTCAGCAGAGTGGAGTAGAGTGGGCCATCATTGGTCATCTACTTATCAGAACGTCAGTGGTTTAATCCCTGGCTCCTCCACCCTGCATGTCAAAGTATCCTTGAGCAACATACAGTAATGAACCCCAAGTTGCCCCTGATACATCCATTGGAGTGTGAGTGTGTGAATGTTAGGTTAAAAGTGCATAGGCAGAGAAAAAAAACACTTGTATGAATATGTGTGTGTAAATGGGTGAATGAGGTTTATAGTAAGAATGCACTTTGAGTGCTCAAACTGAATAGACACGCAGAAAGTAAGTACCATCCATTTACCATGAAAGCAACACAGCTGCTGCAGAGAAAGCTGCAGTATGAGTGTCTATAACTGGAAAAGTCCTGTATAATAGTAGCAATAAAAGCGCTTTGTGAATGTATGTGAGCTGTAAACACTTTGGTCAGAAAGACTGGAAAAGACCTACTATTGTTCTATTAATTAAACCGACAAGTTAACAGGCTTCAATAGTTTAGTTCTATCACTAAGACAGAGGAGAATCTGGTGGATTAGCCTACAGCTGTTATTTCATTAAATTAATGGAATAAGACAATTTTAGTTATTATTATTATTATTATTAGTTACATCTAAGTATCTATTATTTCTGATGCTCATAAGGGAGAGACATTATTGAAGAACTTTAGATAGTTTTGCTGTCTGCGCACGGAGGTCCAAGGGATCTTCAAGGAATTATGGCATTGTTTTCAGGAGAATTGATTGGTCAATAAATGGTGACTTCATACCTGCTGATCTCTAATCTCAAACAGAACCTGGTTAGGCCTGCAACATAAGCTGCCATGGCGATATATCCTGCTAAGAAGTGAACTGCCTTCATAATACTGAAAACCAAGGACTAACCCTGAAGTTACCCAGATAAGCCCAAATCCTGCTGTAGTACGGGCCTCTGGTGTGGTAGAGGTAGCTGTAGTAGTAGTAGTAGTCGTGCTGTTGTTGTTGTTGTTGTTTGTTATAGTAATGGTTGTGAGTATGTAATCTTTGAAGCGCTGCACTTCTAGTGGAATAGTATTGTTTTAAATCTTCCTATTAAGTCTTTTTTTTCATAACCTCACAGTTGTTTCCTTCCTATTACCTGCAAGTTTCTCTTCTCCCCAGTTCACCCAATGTGTTTGTCTCTCCCCTGTTGCCCTGAAAAGTCTATGTCTGTTCTGTTGGATCTCCTGTTCCAGTTCATTACCCAACCTCCCTTCACAATGACCCACGCGTCCTGCCAGAGCCTGTGGCCAGTCTGAGAGCCAGCCACTGCAGTCCAGTCTTTTACTTATTGGACAATGGTAAGAGGAGGAGTTTTTCATGGATCTCAGCCTCTTCGTGGACCCCTGCTTGGATTTTTTTTGTTGTTTTGTTTTCCTTTTTTTGTTTTCTTTTTTTTTTTGTATGGCAATAATGGAATAAGCGAGAGGGAATAATTTAGTTTTGGACAAGCTGTTGATTTGATGTTGCACCTGCATGCTAATTCTGCTTCCATACTGTGAGCAACACTATCAGCAAGACACTAGAAGCTAAATCATTTCCCAAACTTTTACAGACAATTGGGGAAGCATAGATAATAAATTTAACATATTCATCCTTTTTAAAAAGAAACTGGCCATGGAATAATTTCTCATGATCAGTGACCAATGAGAATAAGCTATTTTCACCAAGTTTTATAACAGTACATATTTCCTTGGCTAGTACAAGTGTTACATATAAGAGAAGCTGAAAAAAGTCAGCTTTTCTTTGGGGCTGATGGAAATTTTAAAAGAAAATTAACACAACAAACTATATCTAAAAAAATACAGTGGCAGGTGAAAAGAGGGTTCTCATCTTTGCTGTTGCAGTAGTGAGTCATAGGTTGGTTAGACATTAAAATTGTCATGAACGATTTCGGCAGTGAAAAAATAACACAAAGCAGCTATACATTTTTCAAAGAATCACTGAATATTTGAAAATCAAAAAAAAAAGAAATCATTAACATGAATCACAAATGCAATTGAACCCTCTCAGAACACAATCTGCCACAGCACGATGACGTATTACCACCATTAAGGCCATTAAGTTGCTTGCAGTGTATACAAGCTTGCAGAGACTGTGTTTCTAGGCACAGACTGTGGCTGCTTTGTCAGTGTGCTCCATGCTTTGTGCAGATGACTGCTGGTTGTGCGTTGTCTATCTGGCCGAGCCACAGGGGGTAGAAGTTGTGATGTTGTATGTGCCAGCTCTGAGTTTAGACTTTGGATTTTTCATCATCCTGTAATGCTGCTAAAGCAGATGGGCTTAGGAAGAGGAAGGGGTTGTATTCCAGCTGGGTACTTCTCCTCACTCATCAATGACACTAGTGCTTCATTCTCTGTGACATTTATCAACATGCCTTCACCAGAAGCACACATCTAAAAGACAACATGCTCCTTTACCTGGCTATGGCACCCGGGGTCTCTTTTGCTGCCTCTTTCTGTCTGTGTGTCAATAAATTCACGGTCTTATCTTGTTGTCCTCTCGGCTACCATTCATCACTGTCTTGTTTCTAACTAACTGCATGGAGCCCACTATGTGGCCTGTTGCAGCGCTGATGAATAAGACTTCAGCTTGCTTTGTATGTTTATAAGCATCTCAGTGTTAATCAGACTTTAGTCCTACATTATATTAGCCTTATTTGGGATGTCAGCACTCCTTACATTACTATGATTTGATCAAAAAACAACAAAGAGTTACTTCATATATTTTACTGCCATTTTGCCTTCATCGTAGGCAATACAAGCAGGAAAATTGGAAGCTTTTGTTGGTGTCATACCCAACGGAGGCCTGGTCCGCTAAAGGGAATACAACACACAGTATACAATACAATGCAGACAATAGAGTTATGTGGTTGGGCCATCAGGACACCGATATTTTTTCGAAGGTATTTTTGTTATTTCACTTGTGCTTCCTGACTCTATGGACAAAATAAGATGTTTGCCTACTGTGAGCTGGTACAGAAGAGAAAAACAGCAGTGCTGAGGATCACATTCTGAAAAACATCTAAATATTGCAACTGTTTTATCCTTCCAGAGAGAAAGCAGGGACCTACAGGGTCACACAAACAACTTTAAAGATCCCACCCGCTGCTGAATAACAAGTAGAAAATATTGCCTTCATTTTTGCCTTTGCTTGTGAATGAATCATGGAGTAATGAACAGAGTGCTGAGGTCATGAATGTGGCTTGTCCAACATCAGTTACTGTCATACATGTGTTTTAATAAACAGTATGCATAAAAACGATGTAGAATACCAGACTTATGGTTAAAAGAAAAAATGCCACTTTGAAAACTAAACTTGGATCTTGCTCATCTAACCACAGTCAGCATGATATGTTCAGTAAGGATGGAGTTAAAAGTGGTTCTGTGGGTAAAAACCAAAGGTAATGAATTACAATACATGCAGCGTCTAGTTGGTTAATATTCATTTCACGGTGAGCAACCCTTTGGCTCCTCAGATCAGTCCCACTGGTTTATTTTGATTAAAATACATTTTATGATGTGTTAATGCAGCCACTGAGCTATTAAACAGAGGAACCATCTGTGTGCAACAGGTTTATTATGAGAACATAATTCTTGTCATTGTATCTCTAACACTGCACATTTTATATGGTTGCAGCAGCATCTGGTGACTATGGTTTATTATGAAGACCACACAAACACAGAGACCTCATCTGTTATCACATTAGCAAAAGTCCACACTGATTCCTGGAAGAAATGGAAACAGAAATTAATTATTTGAGAAATTCATTTCAGTTTTCACTATTTTCCATCAAAATCACATTTGATACTCAGCAGCCAGCATTGTCCTTTGTAGCAGATATACTGAATGACATTAAAATAGGTTTTAAAAAAAGACACATATTCAAAGTCATGCTTTTTCCTTGTGGTCATGAAGTGTTATCAGGCGTCATGTATACACCACGCCACGTGTCTTCCACGCCAAGTTAATCATTCAGCACAAAGAAACAATGAAATATTGCCTTGTGACGCATAAAACCTCAAGTTCGACCTTTGCAGTTCTCTCCTTACTGCAAAATGCTTGCAAAATGTGTATGTGGTTATTTTGGTTGCCTTCAGTGTCTGACTTTGTTTTGTTTTTAATGACACTTTGTGGTGTCACCCTGTTTATTTGTGCTTCCATGTCAAATCCCAGACCCAGAAAAGTCAGATTTTACACGCAACGTCACGCACAGCAACGCTTTAACCAGAATAGATTTCGTTATTTCAGATCTAGATTTTAGAAGTGTGCTCTCTGACTCAAGTTTGACATTCAGAGTAAATTTAAAAAAAAAGTCTTTCTTGTCTTGTTGCACCTCAACAAGATAATACACATCAGTTGTAAGAAAACTGACAGAAGATCACACCTGCTTCAAATGACTAATAACTGACTATTACCTGAAAGTTTTTGTTTTCAGCGGGCTCAGTATTGGGTATTACTAATCGTGCAGAAAAGGCTGGGAGCACTGGCCTGGGACAACAGTGGAGCATGCATTTTGAAATATGCCTGCCAACATGCAACTGCACCAATTTGCATGTTCTGGTTCTTTGTTTATTTGAGTCAATTCCATTTGGTTTGTTTTAAGTTCTTTTGCACTTTTGTTTGTCATAGTTTAAATCAGATTTCACCTCTTCTTTTTCTTTCTTATTTATTTTTTGTTTTTTTTTGTTTTTTTGAAGGGATTAACTGGTGCTTTGTTTCCTATTCTTTTGTTTCAGTAAAGGGACCCGGCAGAAAGTTAAGTCTGCCAACAGATCTTAAGACTGATCTTGGTACGGTAGGCGAAAGCCAGCAGTTTTCACTTGATTTCCTTTGAGTCATTAAGTTTCTGCTTTTCTCATGATTTCTAGGTTTTTATGTTGCATTGGTACTTGGTACATTGGTACTATTTTTTTACTCTTACTCGAACTTTCCTCTTTCAGTTTCCTTGTTACTCTTTCACCTGTTCAACCAGCCCATGAGATTGTCGGCCTAAAGTGCTCGTCCATTTTGCCCCTTTAATGTGTTTTGATTTAAATCTTCTGTGTTTGTTCCTTCTACATTTTGCAAGTGTTTATAAAGGTGATTTGTAACTCATGCCCATATTTGAATTTGAGGCATTCTATCGCTTTATCATGATTGGACCATCTTCTGATTTTATGCAACCTTTCCTCCATTGGCAGCATTTGCTCTGCAGTATTGGATCACTCTCTCATTGTAACTGGACCATTTCCCTCTTAAACAGTCTTTCTTCCATTTTGACTGGATCATCTGCATTACAGATACTGAGCGTTCCCCCTCATACACCTGTAACTGCTGCATACACATCACAGTTCAGGTTTCCCTTTGCTCTCCTTCTGCAGTGCCGCACGTGCTGTTGCCTCTCAAAACGTCTCCTTATTTAATGCAAAATGTGCCTACTTTTTTTTTTACTTGTGTCATTTAACAACTTCTGTTTATGTGACAGCTATATGTTATATATTTTACCTGTAGGAAGAGGGGAAACCAAAATGTGAAAATCCAACTTTAAAGAGAACAATCTTAGCTTTGGTATCATCATTACACATTAAATGAAACTATTTAAATTCACTACATTTACATATGCAAACATACCCCTGAATGATGTACAAATGTTAAAATCCAGTTAAAAGCATCGATATAAACCTGTGGGGTATGACAAACAGTTGAGTCTATTGCCTCTTTGTGTGTGCCTTTGTATGTGTGTGTGTGATTGCGTGTGTGTGTGCGCGTGTGTGCCCTGTTGATGGATTTGTGCGGTAATGTTTGTGCGCGTGTGGTGAGGGGGTGGTGTGGGATGTGCACGAGTACACTGCCGTACTTTCAGCTATGTACCAGTTTCCTTCAGAAATTTTCGAGGCAATAACTGGTTTGCTGCAGCTCTGTTTGAAATCCACAAGAAGAAAACATTAAGCCCGACCCACAGCAGTGCCATCATAAGGTCTGGCCCAATATTACCTGCAGTTTTCAATCCATGTACTGCCTCGTCAGTCCTGCTGTGAAACTGGGTGAGTGTTGCACGTGGACTGGGTGGCACCCTGGAGTTTTTCATCTTCACTTTGAAACTGAATCATTTTTGCAGCAACTAGCTGAAGAGGAGAGTTCTCTCGGCACTAGAGACAAATGATCAGTGCCGAAGACTAGGAGAAGAGTGAAGAGCGAGCACCGTTTAGTGTTTTTGTAAATTAACATAATGTTGTTTATCCGCATGCTCCGCTAGTTTCCATATAGAAGATTTTCAGAGAGCAAAATAATAAGTAGGAAACTTCTGTCAGTCTATTCCGGCAACCACAAGTGCTTTTAATCTTGTTTTTTTTGGGGGGGGGTTCCTCCCATGGGGAGGTCATTAATAAAAGGGGGGCTCTGTTTTATTTACTCATTTCTCAAGACAAGTGAGAATGAGAGTGCCCAGGCACAGGTATCAAGACGCTGGTAATTAGGGTTGTCTTGGCAGCATTTTTTGTCTGCTGCAGGCAACAAAGAACAGCAAAGTTCACCCAGTCCTCACAATCCTTTGTCTCATTAACCGGGTTTTGTTCCAAGCAAACTGTTTTGCTCACAAACAGTGTACATTATGCATGGACAAAGCTTCCAACAAACTCAGTCCCTGAGGGGAGTCCATGTAAAGTCATTCCAGAAAGTAACAAGTGTTTTCATATCAGTGCTGTCCATAGATGAATATGTAGCCCAACCAATATAACTGAGTGCTAATTTAAGAGAATAAAAGAGCAGATGCTTTTTTTTTCTTCATTTGCAGCTTTGTTGTGGATGTCATAAAGCTTCTGGCCTTAGAAATCGTTTCTGCTAAAAACAAGGTTTTCAAACAGTTCACAGAGATAAAAGCGCACAAAGTGGAGATGAAACAAGCCTGTTTTATATCACATTTCTTTCATGCGACAGTCTGGATAAAACAGCACTCACAATTTTACTCTGCATCTTCCTTTTGCCCCAGCATCTCCGCCTTGCACATACTTACTTCAAACCACTCTTCAACCCTTTGTCACTCACTCTCCCCTTTTGCCTCACTATCATCTTCCTAGTTAGCAGTGAATTTTTCAACATCAGCTTGCTCTTCTTACACTGCAAAAATATTCATCTTCATTGGTCATCTAGTGTTCTACTGAATTAAAGGTTTGTGAGGTTGCTTTGAAACATTGTAGGTTGAGAAAAGCATTTATTTCCTTGGAAATTCTCTTCCCCAATTCCAGGATTTTGGCCTTTTTATTTCACTTCTCATCATTAAACTAAATGACTTATGAAGATGGATAATGCAGCAGTAAGTTAGAATATGTTTCAAAGTTTAATTATATCCGTCTTTCTGTTGTTTGCTAATGCTTTGCCGTTGTTACAGATCATGTCAATGGACATTGCACTAGCCCCACCTCCCAGCCCTGCTCAGCGGGGAAGCCTCGCATTCCGATGGGTCCCGAGGGGCCACGGCTTACCCGCAGAGGCCCTGGCCGACCACCCTTCCGCAAGGCCCAGTCCGCTGCTTGCATGGAGATCTCTTTGCCTGTGTCCCACACTGAAGGTGTGTGCTTGTCTTCCCAACTCCCATCCCTAAACTTCTGTAACATACCCTCCCTCCCGGCAAGTGCATGCCATCCTTTCACCCCTGGGTAAGTGGATTAAGGCCTGACACATAGTTAACACAAGGCAAGCACATGCTAATGCAAGTTAGCGGAATGGAAGCCAAAATCAAGGTGTAGTTGTTCAGAGAAAATGCTGCAGGGTAAACAGTTTGCTAACATATAAACCCAAAGTTTACAACCATAGGAAGAAATAACAGGGGCACAGTTGAGGAAATGTACCCTTTATATATCATTGCACACCAAAATAACTGGGATTGCACTCATTTGCAAACATTCATGCAGCTTGCATTAGCATCAGCTCACAACATTCAGACTGCAGGTTTGGCTTCTTTTGAATGCAAGACAAAGCCCTTGCATTGTGTCCTTAAAACTGCTGCTTGTGTCGACGATGTTCCAGGCCTGAAGGTTGGTGCAATATTAAGTGATTTAATCCATTTTTACTTCTCCAGTGCCTTTCTTGCAAATTCTGCTCTGCATTAAAACAACATAAGAATCTGATGTTGTTTTTCTCTTCATGTCATAGAATTAGGATTATAATTCTATTATAACTGAATGCCTTTTTTCCTTTCTCTTTTTCTGTTCTCATAAATTCTGGATGTTTTGTTTCTAGAACAGAAGATAACAGACCATATTACATTTTATGTAGTGTGGTTATACCTATTGCCTTTTTCGTAATCCCCAAAAGTGTGAGCTACGGGAATCAAGTTTTTAATTGCTTTATACGTTTGTAGATATATGCAATTTTTTCAAACTGAAATTAACTTTTTTATTTTTACTTTATGTAACTCTTATAAGTATGCACACGGTTAAAAGAGGGCAATAACACAAGAGTACTGCACAAGTTGACATTTTCATTAACATTTGTCTTTCCACTTGAGCTCCCTTTTATTCACACCCTCACTTTAATTTACACCACTTAAAATGTGATGAACCAACAGAGACTTCATATTCCTAATGATCGGTTTATAAACATGTTATGAACATATACATGTGCGTTTTTTGTTTGACAGAAAGGAAACCCGCTTATGAAGCTGCAATATGTTTCTATGTGACTGTCAGACAGTCATGCTTTTATACCTGTCTTATATTGTCACCAGTCATCCGAATTAAAGTTGAAGTAGGCAGACACTTTGAATTGGCATAAAGAAAAAAAACAAACTGCTTCAAAACACAGCCCTCCTCATGCAGCTCTCCTTTTTTCATCCATGGGCCCTCTTACCAGATTTTGACTACAGTTAACAGAAGGTTAAACTATTAGCTTTATATATTACAGTAAAATGATATTAGCAGCTTTCCAGTCCTGAAATGTAAACATCATCCTGATGAATTTATGGGTTCAGTTGCTCATTTTGGGTAATTGAATAAAACATTGAGTCCATTTTAAAATTCTAAATTTTGGTCATTCTAAGAGTCAGAAAGGAGGATTATCCAGGGCATGGTCATTGACTAATAACTTATGATTGATGATTGATCATCCTTGCTCATCTCAATGCTTCATAGTGGAACTTCACAAACCAATGGATGATATCACAGCTGGGAAGCTAATTTTATTTACAAAAAAAAAGGCATAAAACAAAAGGAAGATATAGAAGCAAAGAACAATGACATCTTGGAGTCTCTTTTAGTCCAACTTAACTCTGAGAAAGACTTTTTTAGGTGGCCAAAATATTACTAAAACTGAAGCAGAATTTGAGATCATTAGGAAAATGTTTATTTAATTAAAAAGGTGTTACTTTTCAGACCTGGTGGATAGATCCATCGGGGAGCCAAGAAGAGCTGCTAAATTCTAGTTCAATCTCAGACCATTTGAATTGCAGTAGGCTGAAAGGCTTATTATAGAATTTGGCACCAAAATGCTGCTTACCCCTGCTTTAGGACAATCATAAGAGGCTTAATAATTCAGCTTATAGTCCATCCCGCCCAAGATTTGATTTCAATTTTAAAGCAAAATGAGAAATGTTTTGAAACTTACTGTTGGGTATATTTTCCATTCTTCTTTTACACAGCTTGTGACAGCCAAAACAAATGAAAAAGAGGGGAGAAAAAGCAAACAAGCAAATGTCCTGTCAAGTGAAGACTTAAAATGGCACTCCCAGCTGTATAATTTTGAGTTACTGACCTCAGAACTGACAGAAAAAATGGCCTCTACCGGGATTGGCAACAATATAATTACTGATTTTGTATGAACTGTACCACTTAGTCTGTCACAGCTAGACAACAGACACCAAGACACCAATGCAGGACATCCATTTAGTTTAAATAAACATCATCATCCAACACAGAAAAAAAAAAGGATGCGGATTGTTCATTCTAATAGGACTCTGACACTGTCCTGTCATATTAAAAGTTTTATGGATCTCTCTTGCACTCAATGCTGTTGTTAGTTGAAAAAATACAGCAAAACTATCACTAGGAATGTTTGTGAGCTTATCTGTCTTTGCAGTGATTCACAGGGCTGGGTTATATTCGGAAGGTGTTAAAAATACAAGTGAGGATGGCAGATACAGGACTAAGAGCAGGTTCGGGGAGGCCATTTAAGTGGGCTCTCCATAAAAACTGGCTTAATGACCACTGGCCCTGGAGGTGGAGAAGCTGTCTAATAATGCAGTGGTCTAATTTAAACTGTGGAACAGATTGCAGCAGATTGTCATAAATACGGATCATGTTGTCTTGGAGCAAATTCGTATGTACATCAGTCAAAGTCATCTTGATCATCATGTACACCTGGTGACTCACTAACACCGCATGGCTTTCTCAAAGTGCTAATGCATCACATAAACTCTTCCCTAGGGTAAGTTCACTTTTGGAAAACTCTAGCTCACTTGTGATCCACTGGTGGTTTGTATTTGCTTAAAAATGGGCCCCTGCCAGATTAACAGTCTCAGTCAGGTCACGACAAACTAATCTCTCCATAGGAGACTCAACATTCTGACAGTTTCCCAAATGTCACAGTTATTGTAGCCAAACTGCACGAAACATTAGACAAAAAAGAAACAAAGTTTGGCAGATGGAAGTAAGATCATCATCCTACTTTCATTACACCAGGCTCTACTGCTATAAAGATTTCTAATTTGGACTCAAAAGTTATGAAAATTTGTAAATTGGGTGCAGCACCTGTTTTCTTTTTTTTCTTTTTTCTTTATTAAATATTATATAGATCGTAAAGGATGTCAACAATCACATTTAAAAAACACATGTACTTTGGTGTGGTCCCGTTTGTTGAGTCACAGCTGACCCTTTTACATCAATTCTGCAATTAAATTCATGCCGCCATCTTCACCGACCTCATTATACAACAGTGACCTGGAACCAAGAGAGAAGCAGTTTTTCATTAGCATAAACTGAATGTTTTATTAAAGCCACTGCCTGGGCTCCAGCTGCATTATCAACCACACCGATGCAGATGATGGTTGAAAACACTCTTTTCCGCATATGATTTAAAGCTTCTGACCTCTGACAGTATGCATAAGAAAGTGTTCAACAGACATGTGTAATTTACCGTGAAACTATATACTAGTGTGGGATCTGGCACACTTAGCATAGCCATACTGTTACCTAGTTTCACCTGACTGCACCATTCAAGCATTGTGCTTGGAACTTGTGTTTGGATCAGGCTTTACATCAAAATAA
Organism: Pterophyllum scalare; assembly: GCA_024447675.2. Taxonomy (NCBI): domain Eukaryota; kingdom Metazoa; phylum Chordata; class Actinopteri; order Cichliformes; family Cichlidae; genus Pterophyllum; species Pterophyllum scalare. The sequence continues at coordinate 3,177 of JAMQGT020008822.1, read as the reverse complement.
AAGCAGAAGAAAAAAAATCCAAGAAATTCAAACACTAAATGAGGGGAAAAAACCCAACCTTTTTTTTTCCAATATGGACTGCAATTTTTCCTCAAGTATGTTAGAAAGATAATGGAGTATAATGGAAAACCACGTGTTATTCTCCTTAGATAGTGCTAAAATACCATGCAGAGTGTAGTTCTGGCTTTAATTATTTTTGCAGTACTCATCAAAGTGTCCAAAGTTTGCCAGAACATGAAATACAAGGGTCCTTTGTATTTTTTAGCAGTTGCACTTCTGTGCACAAAAAGGGTGTTTGACAGGTACATGACTATGTAAAGAACTATGTACTTTGTTTCTCAATGCATCTATATTTTATTATTTGACATGGAATAATTTAATCTTCATGTGTTTCAAAGTACATGTTCATTTTGAGGTTTGGATGTATTATCAGCTTTTCTTCTTGTGTTTCCCACTTAAAATTTAAAATGTCCACTCAAGACACAATATATTACATAATCTAATAGTCAAGTTGCCATGAAGTTTTATTTGATCACACTTGTGCTTCAAGGACTTCCGTACAACCATCCGCTTATCCTTTTCAGGGTCGCGGGGGAGGGCTGGATCCCATCCCAGCTGTCACAGGGCGAGAGGCAGGGTACACTCTGTACAGGTCGCCAGCCTGTTGCAGCGTTAACACAGAAAGACTGACAACCATTCACTCTCACACTCACAGGCAATTTAGAATCACCATTTATACTAACTCCACTAAGTGCATGTCTTTGGACTGTGGGAGGAAACCAGAGAACCTGGTGAAAACCCACGCAGACACAGGGCGAACAATGCAAACTCCACACAGAAAGGCCTCAGCCAAAGTGGATTTGAGCCTAGGACCTTCTTGCTGTGAGGCAGCAGTGCTAATCACCACGCCACCATAGTGCCCGCTTCAAGAACTTCAAGTCTTTTAAATGTTGTACCCGCCATACTTTACTGTATGCCAGTAAAGTACACTTATGACAGTGTAACGATTTGAATAGAGCAACAGACTAAATGAGGACAAAGAAAACTGTCCTTATTCAGAAATGCAGCAATTCTTTGATTTTAATTTTGTTGTTTTGTGATTGAGCACTACAGTTAGTGTGTGACTAAGAGAATGCTGTGAGAAGAAGAAGAAGATCGTAAAATGGAAAATAAAGAAGAATGAAGAGCGTATTTTATGCCTGAACAGTCATTTTTCTCAGCATATTCCTTATCTATCACCTACCTTTGGGGCTGTTGTTTATAAGTTGCACTGGGTACCACAGTGAAGAGCCAGCAGGATCACTAGAATAATTAAAGGTCAACAAGCAGTGCGAGAAATTAGCCCGATGTTAATGAGATCTGCATGCCGGGCAAGGAGACAGAGGAGGGAAATGGCAAGGGAAGCCAGAGTCAGAGCACAGTAAACACTTCCATACCTCCTATCTCAGTTGGGCAGCCCACCTTTTAAACGTTAAAAATACTTTTGCATGATGCCATCAAATTTGCTTGTAGACATTGGACATTGTTTAAAAACAGAAAAGTGTAAAGGTTAGAGAGCATGTGTCATTTATCCTTTTGTAACTTTTTAGCATAACCAAAATGCAGGATTACAGTATCTGCTGTACAAAACAACAATAAAACTGGCAGTACTAAAATACAGGTGTTATTGGATCATATCACAAAGCGGAGGTGACTCAGTGACTGCCTTGAGGCACTCAAGCCCACACTCACATACACCTATATCCAAATTTAAAGTTAAGAAGACAAAATATCCAAAGCAAATGCAGAAGCAGTAGGCCTGCTGTTACATGGCTTTATGATATAAGAAGGTTCTGTTGGAGCTCTTCAACTTGAGGCCAAATATTTCTCTATTGCCAGTTTAACAAACAATTGAATGTATCAGGTACATCTGTCTGTTAGTGTTAATAGCAAGACTTGGCATAAAGTTTTGTTAATAGTTGTTGCAGTCTATAGATAGGAGTTAAGGATAGTCTCCAGGTACCTGTCCCTGTCCCTCTTAGCTGTGTGTGGTTGTATGTTTGTGCATATACCATGTATAAATCTAGCACTTTGTCTCTCCACTTCAGATTGCCTGCCTCCCCCTTATCACCTCCCTGACACTGCCTTGCCTGCCTATAGCTCCCTGTAAGCCCCCACCCCCACCCCCCACCCCCCAGGGGTTCCTGTGTCCTGTCAGAGTACCACTGAGCCTGACTTTCATTAGCCGGCACCCCACAGGCTCTGTCACACAGCGTAAACACACCCCGGCGACACACTGAAAAACTGAGCTGCTGCCATCCGGACTCACAGCAGAAGGACATTTTGTCGTGTGCTTGCAGCAGTATTGTTCAGCTCTGTTGTCAATATATCAGAATTTTAACTACAAAAAGGAAGAAAAAAACATGTATTGACATTGGTAAACAACAACAAAAAAGTTTCTTTATTCTTGACATCTTTGACTTTGTGGCACATTCTGTGCTGATTTATTGTGTCCGTTTTGTATGGAATTGATTCTGGCTGACTCCTTGTGTTTGCTTTGAAACCAGTTTGCAAACTGGAATCCAGCTCACAAGTTTTTTGCACTTGTGGCAGTTTCAAAGGAAGCTGTATTAAAATTTTGGTTGTCGTGCAACAGTGCTGTGCAATAGTTCTTCACTGACCACAGTGTATTTAGGGATACTGTATCACAGCATTTGAAGTGTAGGAGCCTTCTTTCCAGCACTGTTTAGTTTAGCAGGTGAGGCTGAAAGGGGTTCAGACAGAAAATGGATATGTGAGTAAAGGTTACGTGGCCGCCAGATAAATAGTTGAGTAGCCTCTTTTTTCAGCTCTTTCTGTCTTGGTATATATTTGAAGCAATCTCTCCATGCTCAGTCGCTTCTTTCTCTCTTTCCCTTTCTGTCATTCTCTGGTACCGCTGTTCATCTGTCTGTCCCGTCTGTCTCTTGGCTCTGTATGGCTACACGTGTATGTATATGTTTCACCGGTCATGGCTGGGTGTGGTTTGTTCTATGGGGGTTCATGTTGTGGGGGACAAGTAGGGCATGCATCCAGGAGGGCAATGCTCCAGCAGTTACATGGAGTCACTATGTACTCCCACGATGAGCACCACACCACCACCTCCTACTGCTGGAGTGAGAGAGGTAAGGGGGCTTCGGCCACAAACCCATTAACTGC